>JAATLQ010034709.1:0-24171 GCA_013421005.1 Heliconius erato x Heliconius himera
ATGGGACACGAAAATTTGTATGGGAGCATTTTGAAAAGGTTTTTTGCAACTAACAAAACATATTATTTTTAGCCATAATACACTTAAAATAATACCAAAATGCTTAAATTAATAAATAAATATATCTAAAATGGCAAAATATTTGACTTATCTATAAAATTGTATTTTTAAAACGTATTCAAAGTAGCGGGACAAGAAAAGACTCAAAATGTACACTTTTTCTGATTATGACCCTAATATACGAATAATTTTTGACACAAAGTATTTTTTTTATTTTTTTATTCCTTTACTAAAAGGATTTTTTTTATTTGGTACTTTTTTGTCTCTATAGAACGATCAAAATAAATGAAATTTATAAACGATTTCTTTTTTAATCTATTAAAGTTATAGGCCGATAGATATATATCGTGTGGCCTATAAATAACGATTTTTATTTTCTCGCTCTCAAAAGAAGATTAAAGGGACAAGGAGGCAGCGTTGGGTTCCGCCAATTCACACTCAATGTCTCAAAAATTGAGATCGTGAAACATTCAAGTACTACGATGCCTTAGAGAAAAAAAGAAACTAAGGTTCTAAATCAACACAATCAAAAGACACGAACATTAACAAGCATTTTTGGCATAAAGTGAGAACTTAAAATATAAATAAAGCAAAAATCTGAAAAGTGAAAATTTATAGCTATTTCATAGAAAAAATCCGGACAAGCGCGAATCGGGCTCGCCCACCGAGGGTTCCGTACAAAAATTTGCGGTCTGGAGACAAAATTGGAGGTACAAAAATTGGAGATCTCGAGAGCCCTTTAATCTTATACCTCACTTGAACTAGCGGCTTTAATATCAAATTTTGCCTACTTTTAAGACTATTATTGTCTTACGATTTAACCAGATAAATACAGTTTAGATTTATCGCTAAATAAATAATTCCTGCAGATGGTGGCTGTCAAATTTTATAATTTTAGGTCAACCACAAGTACTCTATTAACTTTGACTCCCTTTATAGTAACGCCCCTATTAGTATTCCCATTTTTTTCGCTAATTAAGGCTAATAATAATAATAAAATAATTTTAAGATAATAAAATATTTTTTTAGGATTTAACCACAAATGTATAATTTTCAGATTTTTCTTGTACTATTTGTAGATGCAGACAACCTGACCTGGTTGCATATAATGTGCAATGTAAATAAATAATAAGCAAATATTTTATATAGGATTAGTAAAATAATAAAATAAAATATATTTTTTTCTGTAATTAGATATAAGAAACTTGGGTCAGAGAATAAAGGCTATTTTTATTTTATTTTTTATTTTTATTTTATTTTTTATTTATTTTTATTTTATTTATTTGTAGATGCTAGCTGCCAAATTTCATAATTCTAGGTTAGCAGTACCCTATTAATTTGGATTATCTTCACAGTGCCGAAATACGATTTTTTTGGTATTTGAGGCTATTTATTATTGATACTACCTGTATTCCCTTCATCAAAGTCAAAATACGCGTTTTTTACGATATAAACGGCCATATCTTTTTTCTAAGAGTATATAAAAATATATTTTGTATCAGGAAATCATGGGGCCGTAGATCTGAATATGTGGTTTGAATGTCAACTCGATATCTCCAAGCGTTCCTGAGATAAAGGGTATTGACAGATAGACATACAAACGGACAACAAAGTGGTCTTATAGAGGTCGTTTTTCCTTAAAAGTTACGAAACTCTAACAATAATACAAACATATATTTGTAGTTGATATCATAAAAACATTGTGCGCACAAAAAGTTAGTTTATCAATGTTTATTTATTCTAAAATTAGTACGGAACCCTTAGTAAGCGAGACCGATTCACACTTGACCGATTTCATTTATAAATGAGTTTCGGCAATCCGTGGTTCTTGTGGTCGACCTCAACGTTTTTTGTATGCATAATACAATTAAAATACTTTACTTTAGTTAAAAACTTCGCTTAAAAACCACTATAGTTAAACTAAAGTGGGATAATCTCATTTGAACGTACCGAACGAGTTTTGTTCCTTTCGATTCCAACCATAATTGGTATAATATCAGCAAAAACAAACATTAACATAGCTTTTATTAATAGTATTGTGTAGTGTTGTGTAGCATAGAGGTTTTATACCACAATTATGTATGAAAAGCGTAATTCATATCACATAATGAACAAAGAACAAAATAATATGAATCATTTTATTTGTTGGGTTAATATTTCATATATTTGAATATTTAATTATAATAAATTTGTTGTTGAATGTTCATAGTGACAAAGTGTCTATAACATATTCAATTTAACGTGATATTTTTTTTATTTTCAGCATCACGCTGTATACCGTACAAAGCATGGTAAACAGAGGCTGAATCCGGGAACTTAGTGTTAAGAAACTTCGTTCCTATTAAGACACTTCCGTTCCCCACTTCCAGCTGAGTTCTGGATGCATTGTGATTTGTGTATATCGCAAGCTATCACGTTTACAGTCCTACGCTTGTTCTCCTGCGTCACGACTGACCTCAATCCTCCTACTTGAACGCGATATTTATAGATGAAAAACAGTGATTTTATATAAAAACCAGTATTTACCAGTGGCATTACTCTCATAGACTATAGGAAATTTATAAAAATCAGCTTCATGTTGTATCCCGCACTCAGCAGGGTAAGCAGAGGGAACCTAGTGTTAAGATACTACGTTCCTTATTTTCTGCCGAATTCTGGACGCATTGCGTGTTGAGTGGCAAAACTCAACGCCATACTTTGCCTCGACACCAGAACGAAGAAATTAAAATATAAATTTAAGTAAATATTTCATCTCCTCGAGTGGGGATTGAATCCACAACCAGTCGGTTTTACAGTCACACTTCGTGCCGCTGCGCCACGACTGGCCTCAAATTTATAATATTAAATTAAAAAAATAAATAAATTAGCGTCACGCTGTATCCCGCACACAGCAGGGTAGGCAGAGGGAACCTAGTGTTAAGACTCCGTTCCCGACTTTCTGCCGAATTCTGGAGGCATTGCGTGTTGAGTGGCAGAATTCAACGCCGCGCTTAATCTCGACACCAGAGCGAAGAAATGGATATATAAATTTAAGTAAATATTTCATCTCCTCGAGTGGGGATGGAACCCACAACCAGTCGGTTTTGCAGTCACACCTCGTGCCGCTGCGCCACGACTCAATTTATAATATTAGTAGAAAAGAAATATGTTCTGATTAGGCGGTACGAATAAAATATAGAAACCAACATATCTCTATTTATCGTATGTATTTAATTAAAAAATATCCTTGCGCACACTTCGAAAAACGTGAAAATTGGCTGAAAATGAATGAATTAAATGCTTTTGGTGAATATCAAACTTCAAAGTGACTTTTATAAGTAATTTAACCCAAAAAAGAACGATATTAATCCCCAACGTCATATTTAAATTATTAACTGAAGTAATTGCTTCGTAGATTAGCGCGGATGAGTCGAAAGAGGTTTATTTATACACAAATAATTTTAAAAGAAGACATTATTCGACGAATAAAATGACAAGTGTTTTTAAACTGGCAATTTTTTTCATTTGTTTTAAAATATACATTTATTTTGTACTTTTAAATTTATTTTTATAATTGTTGCCAGAAATCTATTTTTGATAAATATTATATATGTATAGATTGTCGTAGTATAGTTGAAAGATAACATTTTTTTTATATGAGACATAGTAGTTATAAGAGAATTTCCTAAGCAGAATAAAATTATTTTAATTTCATTTAAATTGAGCCAACTCTAAAAAGAAATTATAGAATATGGTGCTTATAATTATGTACAAATATTCATTATAATAAAATTGTTATCATTCGGTCTAGCAGAAAAAGCACGGCGTTATATTCCACCATTCAATATCTAATATCTAAAACTTTAAATTAAATAAAATTTTACAGAATATAGGGAACGGAGTCTCTCCCAGCCTTGCTAAGCAGGAAAAATATAAATAAAATATATTTTTTAGCATCGCTCAGGCTAGTGCTAGTGCACTAAACGCCTAGTGTTAAGACACTCCGCTCCATAGTTTTCGCCGAATTTTAAAGGCATTGCTTGTTAAATAACAGAACTCAATGCCGCGCTTAGCCTCCACAGAACAGCAAAAAAATAAAAATATTGAATATGTCACTTCCTCGAATGGTAATCAAACCCACAACCTGTCCCCCTCGTACTCCTGCGCCACGACAGCCCTCAATTAATTAACTCATAAAAACCCATTTCCAGCGAGCCTATTATATCATCACACGATCATAGACGAAGTTCCTAAGCAATAGACGCCGAACTTAGTGTTTGTGAACATAATTACGGCTTTCGCAAGCTGCGATTGGACGAACGCCCCGTGAAATTGGTACACGCTACTTGCAGTGCTTCCACCTAAATTGGTGACTTGGACTTGATTTAGATAATAATTATTTTTTTACATTTTTTTATATTTTAATTTTGATTATGATGATTGAGGGCTAAAACTCTAATGATTAATATGTTTATGTTTTAAATTAATAAAAAAAAATTAAATTGTAAAAAAAAATAATTATATATCAAAGCAATATATGTATATCAAACATCATATTTTTTTAAATATTAACGTAAACGCGACGGTTGTAGTTTTAACTCCTAGCGGAAAGTAATTGTTTTATTTTAGCACTATTAATAATACAAAGCGTGGCGTTGAGTTCCTCCAGTCAATAAGGTATGTTTTATAAATTGTTCAGTGCGCGGGGAACAGAGTGCTCTGTCGCTAAATTTTCTTTACTTACTACACGCTTATAATATGAAAACACGTTACAACCCAACAATTAAAATAAAAAGTAGTAAAGTAAAATAAAAAGTAGTGTCCCGTACACATTAGGTTAGGCAGAGGGAACCTAGTATAAATAGATTTCTTTCCCCATTTTCCGCGGAAATGGCCACACAGAAAACGCCACGCTATGCCTCGACACCAGAGCGACGAAACGAAAATATACTTTTAAACAATTATTACCTTTTCTCTAGTGGCGATCGAACTCACAAGCAGTCGATTTTACAGTCACAATTTTCGCCGACTGGCCACGACGCCTAACAGTTGAAAAACAAAAAAGCAAAAACAAAATAATTCACAAAATCATATAAAAATGTTCTCAAGTCGAAACACAAAGTTATTATCTTATCGCCATAGTTCGTAACATGTTGGCAAGTTTGGTTACCACCGATCAAACCTATGAACTAATTTAAGCTATCTCAGCATATTCCGTTCGTACGGTTATCCTTGCCGTACTTTACCTGTACTTTCCGTAACTTTGATTTATAACATCCTTCTCGTACAATCGCATGTGCATCAGTGATGAATATTAATGAAGGATTTGTGGCAGTGATTTATAATATAGGTTGGTTGGTCTGTTTGTTAGCTTATTATGGTTGTTAAGAAGTGTTTATATTTTTTTGTTAAATTTTAGTTAAGAAAGTTTTCCACTTTTCGTCCAATTTTCGAGACATTGGCCCTAACGGCCATTGGCGGATTTCATCACCGTACTTTGTCTCGCTAATGGAACGAACGAGTATTTTCTTTTTGTTTTTTTTTCGACTTCACCCAGAAGGAGCCTATTTTGTGAGATATAGCATCTCACAAAATAGGCTCCTTCTGGGTACCTTACCCAGAAGGAGCCTAGAGTTAAGACATTCCAGTGACATTTTTTTTAATTGATTGTATATTTTATTTAATTTTGCTTAGTTAAATATGTTGCCAGTAAATTTTCTAAAATAATGAAAATCTATATCCAACTTAGATTTAGGTATTTAGACATATTAAACCTTTCCTAAAATGAACTTGTTTTTTTGCAACTCTAGTTGAAGATAAAGTGGAGAGTGGAAGTATCTTAATGGGAATAGAATGTCTTGGCATTAGGTTCCCTTTGCCTACCCCGACGTGCAAAATATAGCGTGAAGCTAAAAATATATATTAAAAACTAAGCACTCTTTTTACAATGAAATTTATAAAATAAATCCTATGTTGGTATTTATTTCAAACTATACTGCTCTTTCAAATAAACAGAAATACGCAGATTTAGTGATTAATAACGTTATATTTATTTAAAACTATTTACTTTACGCTATTTGCACGACACGCTGTACATTTTGTTATGACATATGTGTAGAATTTAAAAATGGACAAAACTCTTAAAAAATTTATTAGTTAAAAAAATAAAATAGATTTTTGAAGAATATTTGTAAGTAATTTTTATCAAATACCTAAGTGGACTTAGACATAATATTTTAAGCCGTAGAGGTACAAACGATGCAATGAGGTTCGATTTCCACTCGAGGGAATGAAATATTTAGTATTTTCACATTCTCGCTCTGGTAACGACGCAACACGCAGCGTTGAGTTCCGCCACTCAACACGCAATATCTTGATGATTCGGCGGAAAATAGGGATAGAAAAGTCTCTAAATGAGAATGGAATATCTTAACACTAGATTCCCTTTGCATACCCAGCTATGAGCGTGGTAAATAACACTTATTTTTTTAATACAGTCGTCCCTGCGCTGCAGCCTGTAGTTAAGAGATATTTGTTGAGAAACCAATTTTCTTTTTCAAACTATTAAAAAGTTTAGTTAGGTATTTATATCACTATTATACATTGAAATCTAGAAAGGCTTACATAATTTAGCAACTCAGGTATTGTATAAAGACTACAGATGCAGTAAATTTTGTGCTTCATGCTCAACTTTCACCTTGTTTCATGCTACGCTGCTCTTGTTCATCCAGTGCTTAAATGGCGTATAATAATTTACCTAAATAAATATCGAATCTACAACTTTATATACCAATTTCGTATATTTAACTAAACCACAATAGTGGCTTCAAATTTTATTTAGTGGAACATTTTTCTTTGTGAGGCCAGTCGTGGCGTAGCGGCACGAGGTGTGACTGTAAAACCGACTGGTTGTAGGGTCGATCCCTACTCGAGGAGATGAAATATTTATTTAAATTTATATTTCCATTTCTTCGCTCTGGTGTCGAGGTTAAGCGCGGCGTTGAGTTCTGCCACTCAATACACAATGCCTCCAGAATTCGGCAGAAAGTGGGGAACGCAGTGTCTCAACACTAGGTTCACTCTGCCTCCCCTGCTGTGTGCGGGATACAGCGTGAAGCTGATTTGACTTAATTTTTTTTTATTTTTCTTTGTAATATAAATATTTCCTTGCCAAATTGAACTAATTGCAGTATCAAGTTACATCCTTCACAGAGAGAGCTCAACACTGCGCTTCGTTTTACAGAACGGGGAATCAAAAATGGATTTAATATAATATTTCCCCCGAATATATATCGAACCCACAACCATAATTCACAAACCCACTACAACACAACGGCCACAAATTAAAAATAAAAATTATGTTACAATATTTATAGCCCTAACCAGTAAAACATAAATATAGGAAGCCCTTGTAGTACAAACCTAATCATGCCCGAGGAACGATTTAATGAATTTCCACTCGATCGAGCTCGGCCTAAGCTCGTTACTTGCATCGCGCGTACGTGACTATTTTTAAAGATTTACTTTGGAACAAGTTAAATGAACAGCGGAGCTGCTGATTGCTAATGTAGGTAATAGGTTCGTTTACCCACTAAGGGTTGTATTGTGTTATGAAGTAAAAGACACCTTAGGGTTGGCTTTTGTATAAGTACCTAAGAATGCATTTTTTTTTTCAACGGTTGATTGTAAAAACGACGGTTGTGGATTCAATTTTACCATTAAGCTGCGCTACTTAACGTGTAATGTCTCAAATTTAATGGAAAGTGGGGAACGTAGTGTCATAGGTTCCACACTAGGTTCCCTCTACCTTTTATGTTATATGCAAGAAATAACAGAGGAATAAAACAATTTAAAAAATTATATAAAAAAAATTGTAGTTGTTTAATTTCATAATATTTTATAGTTTGTGATATTTGTTTTCTATTATGCATTCAAAATAATATTATTAATGTATTAACTATACACGGATCTCGGTAGCACAAATATTGTTCTATCGGAAAGCGATTTGCTGGACTGAGATTATAGTTTCTCGGACAATCTCATCGGCTGTCTCACTCATAATAAGACACGGATTGTGGCATCATAACTTGTATTATAGAAAACAATATTATTAAAAATGAAAACTTAAAAATTTATTTTTTTAAAGAAAGTTTTTTTTTTTTTTAAATGTTCACTACATTTAATGGTGCAATGGTGTGCTACCCGTACTGTCAACGTGATGGTTGTGAGTTCGACCCCACTTGGGGAAATTATTTTAATTTTCCTCGTTATTGTTATAAGACAGTTTGGCGTTAAATTTTAACATTCAACATGTAATGTCTCGAAAATTGGGCAGAAAGTGGTGGTTAAGACACTCCATAGTGTCTTAACCGTAGGTTGTCTGCTGCCTATTCAGTTATATGTGCGACACTTCCTGACGAAAAAAAAATAAAGAAATTAATCCATTTTTAGGGTTTCGTACCTCAAAAGGTAAAAGCGGAAACCTCATAGAATTTGACTTTGTATTCCGTCTGTTAAAACCATTTACCTCGAGATCGCGTGGGGGTATCAAGCTGAAATTAATATCAAATATTCACCTTTAGATGAAATATTTACTTAAATTTATATCTCCATTTCTTCGCTCTGGTGTCGAGGCTAAGCGCGGCGTTGACGCCACTTCACACTGTATCCCGCACACAGCAGAGTAGGCAGAGGGAACCTAGTGTTAAGACACTCCGTTCCCCACTTTTTGTCGAATTTTGGAGGCATTGCGTGTTGAGTGGCAGAACTCAAGTTCTGCCACTCAACGAGTAATGTCTGTGTCTTAACACTAGGTTCTCTCTGCCTACCCTGCTGTGTGCGGAATACAGCGTGAGGCTGATAAAAAAATATATTCACCTTTATTATTTATATTAATAATCAAAATACGCCAAACAAACAAACTAACGAAAACGAAAACATTTTTATCAGGTTTCTAAATAAATAAAAAAAAACAAAAAGTCAAAAAACACACAAACACACATCCAAACCTCTCTCTAAACTACCCATAAATCCTTATGCCAGGTATAAATACTTGGAAAAACATTTTAACTTGCGTGTAAAACTACCGTGCGTGCTATTAACAAAATGTTTAAGGAGCCAATAAGTCCGCAACTCCTTACAGCCTATCCGTTTTGCTGAACACGTCGCCCATTTGTATCTTGGAGTGAATGAAATGGCCTCGTGAAAGCCGCCGCCCATCAATCTTGGGCGATAGCGAATGGACCCCGTAATAGTTGTGAGTCGATAATGACCCGTTTCGCTGCCTTACTTCAGTTGTACACCGTCGTCAGGTAATTTTGTAATTTGATTGCTTATTTTTTTATGGTTACTAGAAAATTATTAAATATTAATTAAACAACCTTTTTATAAACAACTTAACAATACAACTTTTAAACTTACTTTTCCATACTTAGGAAAGAAAAATACTTTTTAAACATTTTTAAAGTGTTATTCCACACGTTTACGTATACGTTTTTCAAATAAGTATTCTAAATAACTATAAGAAAAATACTTATTTAGATAACTTATAAAAAATTGAACGTAGCGGGACTCGAATCCGCGAAGTTTTTTAGATGTCTTTTTTTCATGGTGTATTTTATTTTACAAATTACTTAATATAATATATTATTTATTTTATTTAATAACATTTTATTGAAGCGGTATTTTTTTATGAATTGCAATATTTATTGTATTTGATTTCGTTTTCATCAGAACTGAAGTCATGTAGGTATAGCAGAGTGGGTAAGAGCTAATCTAAGTCGAACGAATAAGAGACATTCCGTTTTTCTTTCTATTTACCAAAGCGGAAAATTTTTAATAATTTAAATTATATAATCATTGAGGTCGTTGGGGTGAACAGGCATAAGCGTGCTATTGGAAACGCTGCGGTTGTCAGTTCGTTCTTCGCATAGGAGAAAGAAATATTTAATATTTTTATGTTCACACTGTTTACTGAAGTAAAGCGTGGCTAAAAGTTTCTCCAACGAAACGAAGTCTCTTAACCAGATTCTTTCTGTCTACTTAGCTACATGTAACATATAGTGTGAAGCTAAAATAAGAAAGTCTAAAAGCTAAGCTAAAGAAAAAAACAGGCATTCTTTCGACTAGAAGCCGAAGCCACGATCATCACGTTTACAAACAGACGCTGCCCACTGCGTCACGACGATTTAATCATGGAGCTAAATGTACATACATAGGCTATGTTAGAAGGACCCTCTAAAAGTCACGAAGCATATCTTATAACCTTTCTGAAGACAAAAGTCTGAATAAAGAAAAGGGTAACATGTTTAATAGTATACATTGTGTCACTTTTGTTTAATAACTAATTATTATTATATTAAAATATTTCATATGTTCATGTCGTCGGTCTGGTAACGAGGCAATGCCTCCAAAATTCGACGGAAAATGGAGAACGGAGAGACTTAGTGTTAAGACACTACGTTCCCAAGTTCCCTCTGCCTACCCTGCGATATGCGTTGTACAGTGTGAAGTTAAAAAGAAAATATTATCTTATTCAAATTATAAATTCATAATGATGAAGGACTAGAAGTTGTTGGGGTCGATATAGTGAGAACTTTAATTTTTTAATTGGAAGTCAGAAATGTTTAAAAGGGTTAACAATTGAAACGGAATACTTAACAAAAAGCTTACATAATTTTCACAGAATAATAGATGCTTTCTATTGTCAGCATCTTTTTGACAAAAGGTGAACTATTATAATAAAATTCAAAAAGGCTTTTAATTATAACATCCTTCATCACTGATTTGAGGTGGCAGTCGATGATTTTCTATTTTTCTTCGTCTTATTTTGGTGTCTCTTATAGTTTCATACTGTATACCGTACATAGCAGAATAGATAGAGAGAACCTGGGAACATAGTGTCAAGACACTTCCATTTCTCACTTTCCGCCAAATTCAGAGCCATTGCGTATCGTGTATGGCGGAACTCAATAATGCGCTTTGCCCCTTTACCAGAGATAAAAAAATTAAATACGTCATTTCCTCGAGTGGGAATCGAACCCACAACCTATCGCGTTGAAAGTAGCACATCTGCGGTACTGTGCCAGGATTGGCCTCGTTGTGATAAATTTTACCAAAAATACTCTCCTATCCTCAATATTGCTTAGGAAAAAATGTTCCATGATTTATGTCATAAGTTCGTAAATGTTAAATGAATTTTGTTAATACTTTTCCGTTGAAAAGTATTTGGAAAACAATTTAAGTTCACAATTGTTTCTTGCGTATCACGAATTACGTTTGCGGCAGTCAAGAGATTGAAAAAAAACCGAATAATTATTAATTATTTATTAATTACATCTTAATACAATAGTTTCTTAAAGCTAATGACTGCTTTATTCGAAGTGGGAATAAAGAGTGTCAAAAAATGTAGTACAATTAATAAACTAAGAAAATTAAAACAATGGGGCATTGAAAGGCTAATACGGGGAAATCGCGGAGCGGTCGCCTGGGAATCTTCCATCAGTTTGATCCGTCAGCATAATCGTGGGATTAGGGTTCCGTAACTCACGTGACGTACTCATACTTGTAAAATAAAAAAATAAATAAATAAATCAGCTTCACGCACGGGATATATCCCGCACACAGCAGGGTAGGCAGAGGGAACCTAGTGTTAAGACACTCCGTTCCCCACTTTCTGCCGAATTCTGGAGGCATTGCGTGTTGAGTGGCAGAACTCAACGCCGCGCTTTGCCTCGACTCCAGAGCGAAGAAATGGAAATATAAATTTAAGTAAATATTTCATCTCCTCTAGTGGGGATCGAACCCACAACCTCGATTTTACAGTCACACTTCGTGCCGCTGCACCACGACTGGCCTCAACTTGTAAAATATTTATATATATTTATATGTATGAAGATAAAATTAATAATTTTTACGACCTCGATCGATAATATTAAATTTAACGTTCCCTTGAACCTAAAAAGGAAAGATCTGAACCTGCAGTCCCCGCGTTATTTACGTTATAACTTTTATTTGTTGCTCGTTATATCTTATCCTACCAAACGAAGTAGATAATAATAACTTTGTGACTACAAACTCTGTTCTCCATTCTCCACTAAAATTCAACATATTGAATGTTAACTGATGTAGCTAGAGCAATAAAAAAAAAGATAATAGTTATTTGCTCTCAGCGAAAATCGAACCCACTACCATCATTTTTAAAGTCAAATGCATCTCAATGCACGTTAATCTTAATTGCTTCTAAATGTATATATAATTGCATTATATATTTAACCAACAAACCTAAAGATATAACAGTAGGGACAGGTTATAACCGATTACCAGTAAAACTAAGCAGTGTGAACACGGAAATGCCTATATCTAATTACGCAGTTACCTATATGGGGAACAAGCCCGCAGTGTGTTCGTAACAAACTTAATTTACTATTTCATTTGCAAAATCATAGCTGGCTTTACATGTTTTGCATTGTTAATAGGCCAATACCTATTTTAAGCTGATTAATAAGCTAGTAAATAATAATATTCAATTTTTACACACTCTGCTCCCCATTTTCCGCCGAGTTTTGGAGTCACTGCCAGTTGCGAATTCAACGCTGCCTCGAAAGAAATGAAAATATATATATATAGGGGAGAGGGGGGTAGCTTTGAACAGGGGCACCTTTGAAAAAATGTGTTAACAGAACTATTTTAAAAAGAAATTTTGGTAGATTTTTTTTGAGTAGTGGCAGCACTAACCTGCACACGTGTCACTTGTCACCTAATGATGCTGATATATGAGATGCTGATATATGAGAGCCAGTTGTTGAGTTACGAGGAGTGTTTGATTTTGAGTAAAATTTTATGCATTTTTTATATAAGCGCGTAAGGATCGCAAGGATCCAATTCAAGGTATATGGTTTTATTTTTTCCTCTTTTAGTTAAAATGTTTCAAATATCATGCAATAAACTAGAAATCACTACAATTTTTGAACATTTAATTGAAAAACAAACGTTTGTAATTTTTTAATTACCACTGAGGCAGCTTTGAACAAAATAAAGGGGGCACTTTTGAATATTATTATATGTAAAAAAATACCACGAAAGAAAAACAAAACTATAATTAACTTTTCTTCACAAGAAACTGACTCAAAAATGCATTTGGAATCAGAAGAAAAAGTGACCATTTACTGTGAAGAGAATGAAGATACTGAAATCTGTGCGTATGAAGACTACGAAATGGAATTAGACTACAACTTAATAAATATTGGAGACTTCGTTTTAGCGAATGTCTCATCATCTGTGAATAATAAAAAAGTAGCTTGTATTTTTTTTTCTTTCTTGAGAAAGAGGACAAGTGCTACGTTAGTTTTTCAAAAGTCTTACGAAGACTAGACTTGAGGCCAGTCACGGCGCAACGGCACGAAGTGTGACTGTACAACCGACTGGTTGTGGGTTCGATCTCCACACGAGAAGATTAAATATTTACTTAAATTTATTATATATTTATATTTATTTAGTTGAGTTCTGCCACTCAACACGCAATGCCTCCAGAATTCGGCAGAAAGTGGGGAACGGAATGTCTTAACACTAGGTTCCCTCTGCATACCGTGCTGAGTGCGGTATAAAACGTGAAGCTGATTTTTATTTCTTACGTAGACTACTTCCCCCAATTTCAGTTGTTGGTTACGTCACATACTACATCTACATTTTCCTTTAAATTTAATTTTTCTAAGTTCAAATTAGGGTAGTAAGCTGTTTATTTAAAAAATATCTTGTTTTATTTTCATAATATTAGATTTATTCTATGATTGACCCCATAACGTTAATTACTTCTAGGAAGCCAAAGCTACCTTTTTGTTTGTACGTTTTTTAAAGTCTATTAATAACATTAAAGTTATTTAACACTAGTACTAGTACAATCGCAATATTAGAAAAAAAAAATTAGCTCCACGCTGTATCCCGCACACAGCAAGGTAGGCAGGGGGAACCTAGTGTTAAGTCACTCCTTTCCCCACTTTCTGCCGAATTCTGGAGGCATTGCGTGTTGAGTGGCAGAACTCAACGCCGCGCTTAACCTCGATACCAGAGCGAAGAAATGTAAATATAAATTTAAGTAAATATTTCATCTCCTCGAGTGGGTATCGAACCCACAACCAGTCGGTTTTGCAGTCACACCTCGTGCCGCTGCGCCACGACCGGCCGCAATATTAAACTAGGTATATTATTTTTTTAAGTTAACATGGTACTGATATTTGATCTCCATCGTTTCTTATGTTAAGTTTATTAATAAAGTTACTTAAAAGTTTGATAAGCCTTTTAATTTCATTCAATTCGATGATAGTTCAAAACTGCCCCATATATGTTCAAAGCTACCCCGCAAGGGGGACAGCTTTGAATATTTGACTACTGCTAGTAAAGTTGATATTGCACCTTTACCTTATATATTTTTCTACATACAATGCTACGATTGTGTGGCACAATAGTTGGACTAAGCATTGTGAAATAGTAAAGAAGTTAAAAACTGTAGAATTTTTAGATATGACACAAAGTTTAAAAATCGTTCGAATGTACCCCCCTCTCCCCTACTTATATATAAATATTTTATTTCCTCGAGAGGGGATTGAATCCACAACGAGTCACACAATAGTGTCCCTGCGCTACAACTGGCCTCAATCTCTGTATGAAAACAATGTCCATTCCAATTGGACGAAGTAACTCCAACCGCAACTACTGTAGGTTACAACAAAATATAGATAATATAGATAAAAATGCTATTCAATACCAAAATGAGATTTCATTTCCGATCAGTTCTTTTTGAAATTAGTTCGTTTAACGTTAAATTAAGCTCTTATTATGATGATTTTATAATTTTAAGTACAGAAGTACCGTTTGCAAAATTCAAATTCAATGTTCTTTATTCGAAGAGATTTATATTCTTAATTTTGTGCAATGAATATACAGGGTGGAAGAGGCAGCGCTCCTTTTACAAAAACAGCATATAGGGTAAAATATTTCAAACCTATACCTAAAGAAATTAATCAAGATAACTCAACAGTTTAGATGTAGGACTTTTTTTTCATTTCACGATGTTTATCCATACTTGTATTTCGTGTGACGTAGTTACGCATAGATGCGAATAACGTAAACGCATACTACTACAAAAATACTACTAAAGGTTAAACAACTTTGAACTTTGCCGCCAATACCTACGACTCGATTTCGGAATGAGGCGTATGCGGCGGTTTCCCTTTGATCGGTTTATGAAATGGCATTTTATTTTAAAACGACAATTTTATTATTTATTTTGTTTAAAAAAACACTTTTTCATTTTTGGGAAAAAAAATTGTATTAGGCATTTATGGAGTACTTAAAATTATGGTTTTATTTAAAGTGGTGCTGACACTACACCCTGTATATATTGTGGTATTTTAAAAAAACACTGACAGCTTACATTTTATTTAGCACTTTAGACAATAATTTAAATTAACAAAGCTTTGTCAATAGCTCAATAATTTGCATTCTCAATATTCAAATTTTAAATTAGCACTTACACTATTAACTGACTATTAAACACACGCGGCTTTAAGTTACGCCACCCAAAATGCATCTTGAAAATAGATGAAAAGTGCTTTCCGAATATCCATTAACTTATTCAAATCGAAAAATTATTGCAAGCTATTTCTTTCATACGTCTCCATACATCTAAATACCACAAACCGAATGTGTCTCTCCAAGAGATACTACTAGTGGCAAAGAAAATAATAGATTTAGGAATCTGTCTGATTATGCAGCGTTTAAATTACCGATACCGAATTAATACGGAAGCAGCTGCGGGTAATGTTCATTACCATAGAGTAATGGTGTGTAGAGAGTTGTCGTGTGTTAAGGAAAAAAATATATGCAATATTATATTAAAATTTATTTTTATCGAGTGCCTTATACGTATTCGTTGAGTTTTGATCATTTTTAATATATGTTTTGAAGAAAATTTGTTGCAATAGTTTGTATAACTTCACGAATGTTGTTTAAATTATCATTATATTATATTTGAGGCCATCTTGGAGCAAGGGTACAAGTGCGCGACGATACTGGGTTTGATTCCCCCTAGGGGTAAGGAAATAATAAAAAATTTCATTTCTTCGGTCTGGTAACGAGGCAAAGCGCGGTGTTGAGTTTCGCCACTCGACATCTTCTTAACTCTAGATTCACTCTGCTTACCCTGCTATGCAGATTACAGGGCTTAGGTTGAAAAAAAAAGCTTATATGTTTTTCATGAAAGTATAAAAGAAATAAAATAGAATACCTAGGTATAACAGTTAAAATATATAATTACGTTCTAATTGTATATTTTACCTGTTATACTGTGTTAAATATATTTTCTCATAAAATTTTCATATCAACATTTATATAAATTAACCCGAGAGAATCATCTGTACAAACTCAGCTGTCACGCCAAGTAGTTGCAAAGGCAGAAAAAGGACGAAGGAAACCAATAAAAGAATAGTAAATTTTTTATCGCTTTCGTTATTACCAATCAATCGCTTCCCTACTGTCATGTTTACAATACTATCGACGTTATATTGGACTCGGTTTATTATCTAATTAACTCGAACGTCCCTAGTAAAACAAATATAGGAAAAATAAAGTATTTTTATATTGTCGTATATATTTTTTTTTATTTTAATTATGAATGAATAAATAAATCTCACGCTGTAAAGCCTCACACAGCAGAGTAGGCAGAGGGAACCTAGTGTTAAGATACTCCGTTCACCATTTTTTTTCCGAATTCTGTAGGCATCGCGAGTTGAGTGGCAGAACTCAACGCCGCGCTTAACCTCGACACCAGAGCGAAGAAATGGAAATATAAATTTAAGTAAATATTTCATCTCCTCGAATGGTAATCGAACCCACAACCAGTCGGTTTTATCACACTTTGTGCCTCTGCGCCACGACTGGCCTCATTATGAATGACTTAATATAGAATTTGATGTTTTAATAGTGAAGCTATATAAGCTAAGTTATACACGGAGCACGGAGTGATACTGTCATATTTTCACAAAAAACTACGAAGGCCTCGGTAGCGCAGTAGGCAGCGCGTAAGTCTCATAATCTTAAGGTCGTGAGTTCGATCCTCACCCGGGGCATTTGTTTTTGTCTTGATTTATTTTTTTTAATAGTTTTCTAAACTTACGCTTCAATTCTTTTAACGTTGTTGATCAAAATAAGAATATATTTTATTTAGATGGTATTTATTTTTGTTTTATTTTTAACTTTGTTGGAATTCTTTTGTAGAAGGAAAGGAATTCGTTAGATAGAGGATGGAATGCTCAATTAAATTGTATTGTTACATAACATAAAGTAAGATATTAAAATTTTACAAATAATAATACTTACGTCTTGTGATGATATATTATTAATATATAACAAATATTAAGAAATATATATATATATCAATATTAATATTAATAATCATATGCAGAGATAATTGTTTTGAAACTATTTATTAATTGCAGTTCGTTTTATATATATATTTTTTCATTTATTAAAACATATAATTGAAAGTAAAAGCTATTAACTCATGTTTAAGGCAGCTTTTATTTGATTTAATATCATCTTTTCTTCCAAAAATTGTTAGTTTAAAAGTTTATAATTAAATTAATTCACTTGTCTCATATTAAATGTATTGTACCATATTAGAAAAAACGACAACATAAAAGTATTAAGAAAATAATTAAACATTATGTTTCACAACAAAAGTTACACTATGACCCGAAGTACGGTTGGGCTCTTCTACCAAGGATCCTTGACTTGCCTGCGGTACCCGGTTAATTCGGCCATAGCTTCAAGTACAAAGTATAGATAGATACCAATTATACGCCTTTGTTTCCTACCAACGTTATGTTAATTGACCCTGGATAGGGAATTTGGGAATGAAATGTGAATATTGAATAACTTGCCTTTAGATTGGTTATTGAGATAATATATTTACGTAAGTTTTTATATAATTAAATAGCGAATATTATTAAATAACAAATATTTTTATTTATTCAGGCCATTGTGGTGCAGGATCATAAATGCGATGGTTGTAAGTTTGATTCCTAATCGGAGGAATGAAATATTGAATATTTTCTCTTTTTTAGCTTTGGTAACAAGAAGCTTAATGTAGCTTAATGAGATCGGAGTGACTTAACCCTATTTCTCCAGGTTCCCTCTACCTACTTTACTACATACGGAATACAGCGTAAAGCTAAAAAAATCTACTAGTTACTCCAGACAACGTAAATGAACAATAAGTGTAAAATCAGAAATTAAAAGGTCATAAACACAGCTTAGACATAAGCAGTGCTAAGCTGAGATTAGTCCGGATAAAGCACATCAATTTAAGATTGTAATTAAGATAGGGCACGTTCAGGAGGAATCGAAAAGGGGACATATCAATTACTTCTACAAGCCTTTCCTTTCATTTGATCCTTAGAAAAAGCGTGTTAAATTAGATATTTTATTTTCATTGTCACTTATATAGTTTTTTTAGCTTTATACGGTACCTGGAATAAAGCCGGGTAAACAGAGGGAACCTGAGAACCTAGTGATAACACATTTCGTTCCCAAGGAGACACTTCCGTTCCTTACTACCCGACGGCTATCTCGAGGCATTGGATATTGAGGGGCGTAACTGAACGCCGCGCTTTGTGTCGTTACCAGAGCGAACAATATCTTTATAATATAAGAAAACAAAATAACAAAACTGTTACAATGTTTCCACAAAATGATATAACTAAATAATGAAATGTTTTCTCCTCGTAGCAATTTCGTAGCGTCGCGTAGCACTTTAGTAGCTACTAAGAGTAAGATGACATGACATCGCAAATGCAAGGTGTAATACCAGTTAGCAACAAAATAAGCTTATTGACTCAATCTAATGTTACTTTCTTCTTAGTTTTTGTGTATTGAGGACTAATATAAGTGTGTTTGTTTGTAAGAATGTTATATATATATATATTTATGAAAAAAAGAAATTTGCAGTATATATATAATTCGAGATAGTTGACATTTTTTTTTAAATATTTGTTTAATATTTACTAATATGAGATTCTCATTTTTTCTCACTAAGCAGGGTAGACAGAGAGGCCTAGTGCCATGATACTGTGTACCACGCTTTGCGGATGATTCTGAGTCATTGCTTGTTGGGTGGAATCATCAAAGTGGATAAATTAAATTCATTTCCTTGAAAAGATTTTTTTGATGATTGATTGAATTTACAATCTTGTAATCTAACGTTTATTATATAAGCCAATTAATTTAAAACAGTTTCTGTTTTCCTTGAGATTGTAAAGAAGAAAACTGCTTAATACATAATCTATTATGATTTTGGGCTTCAGTTCATAATTTCTTTATTATATTTGATCATTTATTTACATCAGTAGAGGACATTGTACAAATTAATGGATAAATATTATATTTTTTTTTCAGTTTCACGCTGTATCCCGGACACAGCAGAGTAGGCAGAGGGAACCTAGTGTTAAAACACTCCGTTCCCCATTTTCTGCCGAATTCTAGTGGCATTGCGTATGGAGGGGCAGAACTCAACGCCGCAATTATTTTATTAGTTATATTCAATTAATATTTAAAGTAAAAAAAAATAATAATAAATATTGATAAAAGTAATATAACATTTAAACTAATATTGCATATTGTTGTGAAACTAGAAGCTTAATTGATACCACGATGTTAGTTTATGTAGTAAATTAATTGAAAACATTATGTTTTGATTTAATTATATTTGTAATACATATCTATTAGCAGGCTGAAGTGGCAGTGGGCAGAACCGATGACCGTTGGATTAATTGTATCAAACTAATAAAAGACTTTTTTTTTCATTTTCATACATCTTCCATATCTTAATAGTGACAGATCACTCTGTTCAACACTTTTATGCTTACACAAATCTTCCACTGTTGAAACTGCACAAAAAAAAAGGAAAATATACATATATTATAAATACTATGTTTTCCTAACTTTTAATATTTATTTGATTTTAAATCTAAATTTATGTATATATCTATCTGTATATCTGTTTATAACCATAAGTTTAAAAACATAGATGTATACATATATCCACTATTTCTTTAAGAACTTTTTTCCAAGCTACATCAGCGTTTAACAAAAGGGTCGGTGTTTTACTTATTTAGTACCGTGTTAAGCAGAAATCAAGGTCCCAAATAAATAATGTATGATCCTAACACTGTGTTGATTTATGATACTAGCATGGAATGTGATAAGTAAATACATCTAGTTGTTCTAAAGCTAAACTGATGCTGACAATGAAACTCTAAAGCAATTTACACGCATATTGCGTTGCAGTTCCAGTAAATGGCGATAGATGGCGTTGATCGTGAAATATTTTTTAATTTTTGTTTTTGTATAAAAAAATTATATAGTTTTATTATTATTGGAATTTTGTTTTAAGGTACGTTTTTTTATGTAAAAATAAATCATATTTTTGTATTGTGACTTATATTTTTATGTATTTTTTGTGATAAAATGGCATATGTTTTATGGATGTTAGGAATTTTTATAATTTTTTTTTTGGAAATCAATCAGAATGTTGTTAAATAGAATACCATCAACAAAAACTCAGACAAAAATAAAGAAAACTACTTTTTAATGAAAATAAAAAAGAAAAAAGACTAAAGTCTAATTTAGTAAGAAAAAACAAATCAATCGACGCATACATAATTAAATTTTTAAAAAAAATATTTTTAGAAGAAACCTGAACAGTCCTTACGAACACTACAAATAATACACAAAAATACAGCTTGGATTATATATTATACTTTTAGTCAAAGTCACTTACCTTCTGTAAAACGGTTAATAATTTGAGAGAAATTATAGATAAATCACTAGATTTTTCCTTCCCATAACAGAACCGACTTTTAAACCACTTTTAAAAATTCAAAATAATCTTAGACTTAGTTTCGAACTCACTACCATCACTTTCATATAACAACATCACAAATTAAATAAACCTTTTGCTCATATAACATTTTATTAATAATTCAACAATCTCACTACTACGGATATAGCTAATTTCCTGTATCGAGTATGAGAGCTAATTTACTAGAGATTAGCGGTACCCAATAAATATAGTGTTGCGTGATTTATTTGTCATCCGGGCGCGTTTCCACCCCCGATATTATCTATTGGGATGTTAATCACATATATTTATTGCATATATTCTATCCTCTAAAAATTAATTGAGGCCAGTCGTGGCGTAACGGCACGAGGTGTGACTGTAAAACCGACTGGTTGTGGGTTCGATCCCCACTCGAGGAGATAAAATATTTACTTTAATTTATATTTCCATTTCTTAGCTCTGGTGTCGAGGTTAAGCGCAGCGTTGAGTTCTGTCACTCAACACGCAATGCCTTCAGAATTCGGCAGAAAATGGGGAAAGGAGTGTCTTAACACTAGGCTCCCACTGCCTACCCTGCTGTGTGCGGGATACAGCGTGAAGCTGATTAAATTTTGATTTTTTAAATAAGTAATCACAGCATTTGGTTTGGTAGTACTGTAAGGATTTTTTATTAGTCTTTTTTCAATATTATTAAGATTCTTTGTCGGAGTCCTGTAGTAGCGCAGGAGAACAAGTGTGTGACGCAACTGGTGTAGGTTCGGTCCCCTAGACCGACTCGAGGAGATAATTATATTATTATTTAAATTTCCATTTCTTTACTCTGGTTTTGAGGCAAAGCGTGGCGTTGAGTTCCGCCATTCAATATGCAATGCCTCTAGAATTCGGCGGAAATCACAAAATGTATCCCGCAGACAGCAGGGTAGGCAGACGGAACGTAGTGTTGAGACTCTACTTCCTCTCCTTCTTTTCTAAGATTTCCCCACTTTCTGCCGGATTCTGGAGGCATTGCGTGTTGAGTGGCAGAACTCAACGCCGCGTTTTGCCTCGACACCAGCGAGGAGAAATGGAAATATAAATTTAAGTAAATATCTCAACTCCTCGAATGAGTATCGAACCCACAACCAGTCGGTTTTACAGTCACACTTTGTGCGCCTGCGCCACGACTGGCTTTAGTAGATATGTTGGAGAAAATAAACGAAACGTGTTCTTGTCTTTAGTATTTGTACCTAAATTGGATTGAACGAATTATCCGAAACCTAAATTAAAATTTATAGGATATAATAGTATAGGATACGATATCAAGGTTGGTAGAGGGAAGCTAGGAAGCTAGTGTCAAGACAATCTGATTCCCATTAAGACTTCCTTAACCCATTTTCCGAATTATTTAAGTGCGCTGCGATTTGAAATTTCGTTGTGAATAGCGGAACTGTACGCCGCATTTTGGTGTAGGATACTCATTATCCTAAAACTCTTATTTAAATTGAATTATTTTATTCAACTACCTTTTTATATTAAAAGATAATAAATTCACGTAGTAGGTACTATATAGGCACCATAAATTTGGAACAGGTAGCAGTATTTCTGCAGGTTATTCGGTGGCAGATCTTTTAAGCGAAGTTAACTTATAGCCATAATATATACCAAACTGAAAAATGTTAAATTTGGGCGGAAAGACTTCGACTCGTAAATTAAATATTTAAAGAATTTTAGTATATTTTATACATAAAAATACTATTGTTTCTTATTAAGTAATTAAATTGATTTAATCAATTGAATGGAACATTTATATAAGAATATAAATTTAACTAGCGACCCGCTCGCGGCTTCGCCCGCTTTAACTACTGAATTATTTATATAATGCAACCTATGGTTGCAAAGCACTTAAGATTACTAATGTGAAAATTATTGAAACCTTAATGCAACCCACATTTTCGTAGCTCCAATAAGGATGTTCCAATTGTTTAAAAAAACACACACCTGAACAAATGACACAAACAACAGAAAACTTAAACGAAAGAAATTATAAACAACAGACTACCTACTATTCTCTTACCCAAAAATACTTAAACGAAAGATGTAACCAACAATGCCGCGTCGAATTACATTATAATTATTGGATAACTCCAAAATACGTGCAATCGCTTCTAAATTAATTTTGCTATAGAGCCAGGCGCCGAATTGATGCATTCTCTCGTCCATCTCCGTAGTAGCTCCGAACGACATCTTGGCGTTGGTTCCATGGCCGTGGTCTCAAGCGATAACCTGCTCTAGAGCAGACACAGAGAGAGGCGTGCGGGACGGGATTGGAAAGATTATCAAATGCCATCTAGGCGGTCAACTGAGACAGGTGAGACCCTCGGTTTCCTGAGGGAGGCCCAGCTTAAACGACCAAGGATCAATGCAAGGCTCATGAGTCGCACTCGAAGGAGGATGAGGTTCTGGACCACCTGCAGGATTTCTCTTTCAGTGATACTCGCTAGGGCGATGTGATGTCATCAGTGTATAGTGCGTAGAGAGCAGGTGACAAAATGCTGCCCTGGGGAACAACGGCAGCGATCGAGTCGCTGCTATACTTCGAACTCTTAACTCTCAAGCAAAATGTCCTGTCACTGAGGCAGGGAGGCAAAGACATGCGCGACGTGCTGGGGAGTGCCGGCTCTGAGCTCTTAATGAAGTAGGTCCGGGTGCCAGACGTGATCGAATACGCGTACTACGTCGAAGAAGACTGCTGAGAGAGAGAAAGAGAGCAATTCTCTCCTTTCGGTTGATCGCTGTTACGGCGTAGTGTAACCAGAGTAGTATACCCGCTCGCCAAACTGCTCGCTTCATGGGTGGATGTTCGCCTGGAGAAGTGAGAGGAATAACTTCTCGGACAGCTTGGAGACCGCGCAAAGGACGGTTATAGATCGGTATCCCTCAGGCTGCTATGGGCTCTTCCCAGCCTTGGGCAACATGATGAGCAGGCCCTCCTTCCATTTTTATAAGCAAAATGTCGAGGGGGCGGGGGGAAGCGTGGAGGTCGGCGAGCCGTTACACAGCAAGAATTTTTTAGTATCGTAATTTCAAATATGTGCTACTAATCAACATTTTGATCTACATTAAATGGCCAAGATAACTAATATACTTATTTATACACTGAGAGTAAGGGATAACATGAGTCGATATAGCTTTTCTCTAAAACTATTTGTAATTTCGAAATATTGTAAAAAGCAAAATTTATCTTTGTTTAACGTAGAAAA
>JAATLQ010034710.1:0-24194 GCA_013421005.1 Heliconius erato x Heliconius himera
GTTAAATAACTTTAATATTATTAATAGACTTTAAAAAACGTACAAACAAAAAGGTAGCTTTGGCTTCCTAGAAGTAATGAACATTATGGGATCAATAGAATAAAATAAACAGTAAGCTGTTTATTTTTAAAATAAACAGCTTACTACCCTAATTTGAACTAAGAAAAATTAAATTTAAAGGAAAACATAGATGTAGTATGTGACGTAACCAACAACTGAAATTGGGGGAAGTAGTCTACGTAAGAAATAAAAATCAGCTTCACGTTTTATATCGCACACAGCACGGTATGCAAAGGGAACCTAGTGTTAAGACATTCCGTTCCCCACTTTCTGCCGAATTCTGGAGGCATTGGGCATGTTGAGTGGCAGAACTCAACTAAATAAATATAAATATATAATAAATTTAAGTAAATATTTCATCTCCTCGAGTGGAGATCGAACCCACAACCAGTCGGTTGTAAAGTCACACTTCGTGCCGCTGCGCCGTGGCTGGGCTCAAGTCTAGTCTACGTAAGACTTTTGAAAAACTAACGTAGCACTTGTCCTCTTTCTCAAGAAAGAAAAAAAAATACAAGCTACTTTTTTATTATTCACAGATGATGAGACATTCGCTAAAACGAAGTCTCCAATATTTATTAAGTTGTAGTCTAATTCCATTTCGTCTTCATACGTACAGATTTCAGTATCTTCATTCTCTTCACAGTAAATTGTCACTTCCTCTTCCGATTCCAAATGCATTTTTGAGTCAGTTTCTTGTGAAGAAAAGTTAATTATAGTTTTCTTTTTCTTTCGCGGTATTTTTTTACATATAATAATATTCAAAAGTGCCCCTCATTTTGTTCAAAGCTGCCTCAGTGGTAATTAAAAAATTACAAACGTTTGTTTTTCAAGTAAATGTTTAAAAATTGTAGTGATTTCTAGTTTATTGCATGATATATGAAACATTCTAACTAAAAGAGGAAAAAATAAAACCATATACCTTGAATTGGATCCCTGCGATCCTTACGCGTTTATTTAAAAATGTATAAAATTTTACTCAAAATCAAACACTCCTCGTAACTCAACCACGGGCTCTCATATATCAGCGGTGACAAGTGACACGTGTGCAGGTTAGTGCTGCCACTACTCAAAAAAAATCTAACAAAATTTCTTTTTAAAATAGCTCTGTTAACACATATTTTCAAAGGTGCCCCTGTTCTAAGCTGCCCCCCTCTCCCCTACTTTTGAAGCTGTAACACTGATTTAAAATTACATTACTAAAAATGTTTGCTGCGCTATATGGCTCGACGTCCGCCACGCGTCGTTTGCTTATAAAAGTGCATCCGCCACGGCCGCCAGGCTCCTTTCCCCCGGGCATAGAAGGAGGGCCTGATCATGATACCTAAGGCTCATTAGCGCGATGGTGAAGTTATTCGACAAGTTATTCCTCCCACTTCTCCTATTCTCCAGCACCACGAAGCAAATAGTTTGGCGAGCGGACACTCAACCACTCTGCAGGTGGCCAGAGCGGGTCACTACGCTGCAGCAGCGATTACCCGAAAGGAGAGTGTAATAGTTCGTTCGCTCGACGTAGCACATAAAGTGCTCAGGACCGGCACTATCACGTCGCGCATGTTCTTACCGACTACCTACCTGATAGGACATTTTTCGTGAGAGTGGAGAGTGTAGCAGCCATTCGATCGCTGCCAGAATTCCCCCAGAGCAGCATTTTATCACTTGCCCTCTACGAATTATATACCGATGACATCCCAACGCACGGCCTTAAGTTGGTCCTCCTGACTGAGTGTCTCAACTGGCTGAGCTTACCGCTCAGGTGACATTTGATTATCCTTCCATTCCCACCAAAAAACTCTCTCTGTATCTGGTCTAGGGCAGGTACACAGTCTTAGGGCCAAAGGGCCCCCTAACGATGCACCCATATTGATGGTTGCCGCTCCGCCAGAAGAAAGGAGCTGGACTAGAGAATGTTTCAATGCTAGCTCTTTAGTAAAGTAGGTTTAGAAACAATTGCACATATTTTGGAGCTCTTTAAATATTCATCAATCATCAATCTTTCGTTCATCAATCTTTCGTTTAAATATTTTTACATAAAAGAATAATAGGTAGACTACCTAATACGTTGTTTATGATTTTTACCATTTAAGTATTCTGTTGTTTGTGTCGTTTCTTTAAGGAACGCAATTCAGTATATTAGATAAATAATTCAGTAGTTTAAGCGGGCGAAGCCGCGAGTGGTCGCTAGTATTAAATATTTCAGTTTCTCGAATGGGAATCGAAGCCACAATCTGTGGCGCTTGTAGGCGCAAGATGGTGCCCAACTCCGGCGCGACGGCTTTAAGTAAACTTAGTAGTTGGCAAACTATTAAAGATAATTTTCAAAAAAACAAGATTTTTCTCAAGCAAAAATGTTTAAAGTACATTATTTGGCAGTCTAGTCATATATAATAAATAATAAAATAATAAAAGAAATAACTGCCGTATAAATAAAAATATATCGATTCAAGCAAACTGAAGCTCGTGGGAAATATCTAATCACTTTGTCTATTTGTCAAGCAACTTGCTGGAGGTTCCTCGTACAAAAGTTTATAGTTTTGTTTGAATTCGTGTGAACTCGATATTGATTTTATCTTTCTGCACTTGCACTTTAACCTACTTTACCAAGATCCTTGATTTATTCCTTTTACAAAAAATCACCTCGTGTCTATGGCTATGCTATTTTTTTTTTACTTGTCGTCAATAAAAAAGTATTAAGTTAGACGTGACTGTGTAAATCTTTTTAACATTTTTAAAGTATTATTCCACACTTAACAAAGAAAAATACTTATTTAGAAAACGTATAAAAATTTGAACATAGCGGGACTCAAACACGCGCCTCCTGGAAACCGACCAAGAGCCGACCGGGTTGTGGTAAATCTGTCTGTCTATCTGTAGCATTATACCCCACAAACAATAGAAGTAATAATAAATCTGTCAATATTGATA
Source organism: Heliconius erato x Heliconius himera (assembly GCA_013421005.1). Taxonomy (NCBI): domain Eukaryota; kingdom Metazoa; phylum Arthropoda; class Insecta; order Lepidoptera; family Nymphalidae; genus Heliconius; species Heliconius erato x Heliconius himera. The sequence goes on from JAATLQ010034710.1 coordinate 2,983, forward strand.
CAGTTAAAGAGTATTTTATCAGTAGCGCTTACTCAGGTCTTCATCAACATACCGTAGCATTTGAATATATTGAATGTAATTTTTGTTGAAAGATTTAAAATTTCCTGTAATAAATTAAATTTCTGTAATAAATTAAAAGTTGAAGAAAATATTTGATATTCCTACATTGTGACTTAAATCTATTTCTAGCTTATGGCCACCAGTTAGTGGTTAAAATTAAGTAAAAATCAAATCAAAATGTAGTATGTATAATGTATCTATCTAATAAACAAATTTGAAATTATTTTCGTGAATAAATTCGCACACTAGGTGAAATTAATAATTATTTATTATTATTTTCGTTTCTTCGCTCTGGTAATAGGGTAGACGCGGCGTTGAGTTTCGCCACTTAACACGCAATGCCTTAAAAATTCGGCGGGTATTCGTTAGTTTCTTAACACTACGGTTCTCTCTCCTACTTTACTATATTCTACTCTACTATATGCGGGATAGCAGCGTGAAGCTGACAAAAAAATAATACAATTAATTAATATGATGAATGAACTTTAATTTCGGAGCTTCAATATTGTTTCAACGTCGTCGTTGTCGTCGATGTCATATCGCAACTGGGAAGTATATTTATGCGATGGAAATATGGGCACAATAAGGGGGTACTATATCTGTAATAAAGTATCGCCAGTATGGTTTCACAAGTATGGTTTTCATCGCCAGTATGGCGATCGGTTTCGCTTCCCAACATTAGCTTATCTTCATTTTTCTTACTCAATTACGAGGCCGTGGCCGCAGTGCCCCTGCGTCACGCCAAGAACGTGATTGTAGCGCGCCGGTCGTGGGTTCGATCCCCACGCGGGGGAATGAATTATTATTTATTAACATTTTCGTTTCTTCGTTTTGGCACCAAGGACAGAAAAAGGTGAACGGCCGTTCCCTCTGCCTACTTTGCTATTGTAGAGCTAGAAGCGTGGAGCTAATTTGAATTTGATATTTACATAGTTTTTACACATATAAGTAAGTATTTAATTAAAACTTCATCAATAATTACCACACCGTATACGTAAGTTAACTTTTAGTTTAACACAAATCAGTTTCTAATTAAGCAATTCGAAACTAACGAACGCTCAAGGCAGCATTAATAATTTTGTGTTTTCGCCAGTGTTAATACCCCTCTTTACCCAGGACCCGGGGGACCCCGGGGGACCCCGGGGGACGCGAGGGGCCGGAGTTGGCAAAATGTCAAAGTTGCTGGCAACATTTCACTGTGACCTTAGAAACATTCCTTATGAATTATGGAAATCTTTTCCAAGGATATTGTTAATATTAAATTAGTATAACGTTACAAATATTTAGGTTAATATAAATAATAACACTTAGTTAAATTAAATATTGACACCCATTTAATGACAAGGACTATCCTTAGGACTATTTAGTATTCATATGATTCTGGAAGATTTTTTTTTGTTGTGGTTCCACGATCAGGTAAAATAAACGCAGAAGTTAGTCACGGGCGTAGGAGGGGAGAGGGGGAGGGGAAGGGAGTATGCGGTATGGGTTCCCACCCCAGAAATTTTACTTACACAATTTAGCACCGTAAAATTAAAAAAATATCTGCATTTACACAAACATATCTGATCAAAGTTAAAGTCCAGCCCTCACAAAATGTCTCGAAGACGCAACGCAAATTGTAAAAGATAAATGGCCAAGTTTATCTATTTTTCTTTTGCTAAGGAAATCTGAAATTGTGTAATGGTGTCCGTACTATAAATAGGTCTCTCTTTTGCTGGGCATAAAGACATTTATAATTTTAAAAACTGTGTCTTTCAGATACGATAAAAATAATTTTAAAAAAGTGCTTAACTAATATGAAAACATAATAATCATAGTAATAAAGTAAAATATAATAAAAAAATATATAATTAACCTATTTTACAATTTTCTCTATTTGTTTATTTTTTTATTTTGATTTTAATTGATCTATTTTACACTGTTTTCGACCCATAACCGAAACAGGATTAGTTATAAAATATATATGATATAAATAATATTATAATGTGAATGTTAAAATAACATTATACTATAGCAATGCATGACGTGAAACAAATCGTATTATTTAGTCACCTATAACGTGAATATTGAGATAATTCCAACGTCGATCGGTATATAGCGTTGTTTTATCGGAATAAGTTTAGGCATTATTATGTTGTTTCTACTCGAACATTTTTTTTAAATTAAAGTTATACTATACATTATAGTCTTTATAAAAGAACGATTGTTTGCGAATATGTTTTTTTCGAATAATTTTACATACCTACTTTACATAATACAGATAACTTTTATTCGAAAAATGACCAATTCCGTATCCTGATTTGGTGGAAAGATCATGATGAACTATTTTTAACATTTTTAAAGTGTTAATCCACACTTAGGAAAGATAAATAATTATTTAGACAACGTATAAAAATTTGAACGTAGCGGGACTCGGATCCGCGCCTCCTGGAAACCAACCTGGTCGGTTTTCTAAATAAGTAAAATTAAACTAGCTTTTACCAACCAATACTGAGTAACGGTGAAGGCGAGCATTAATAATCCCTTTGTAGTTTGTTTACCAATGTGTATATCGTGAACCCGCGGGACACCCCCGTCCGGAGGACACGGCAGGTTACCTTGGCAAAATATGAAACAAAACGTGGCTGTGATGTTGCGAGTGCTAAACTTTACAGTTTTCAAGAATAGAAATAATTTTTAATTAACTATAATTATACTTGTTTTTCTTGGGTAATTATTTTTTTTATAGTTATTTTTATATTGTAAATAACTTGATTATATTTATTGTTTTTAGCAATGGATTTATATCGGATAGATTTACATGTAAGTGTTTAATTTACTACAAAAGGACAAAAAATATTTTGAGAATCATCGTTCATAATAGGAAACTAAAGAGACATCTAACACTTATGAAGAAACCGTCAAAACATATACAAATAGTACTGCAAGTTTCTTATAGATGGCATTATTTGAAATGGTCTAAAAAAAATCTAAATAAATTTTATAATTTATTGAGTTTTATTATTTCTTAAAACAAAACACATAAATCGAATGAAAATTTAATTTGCATAACTTAATATAAGAAATTATAATAAAATTACATCAACAAAATAAAACCAATTACTTTATAAAATATATTTTTATTGATATTCTCATACATTAAGAGAACTACAGGTATATAAATAGCTTTGATTCACAATATACATTATAATACATAAACATTTTTTTCTCCTAAATTATTTAACAAAAGACAATTAACACTTACTTATAAACTCCTCGAACTAAGACTTAAAGCCAAAATTTTAAAACCTGTTACGTACTTTTAATAAAAATATAAAATATATTACTGCAAACTGTATCATGAATATAGAAAATGATAAAGATATTTTTTGAGTTTTGACACTATGAACTTATAATAATATATGAAAATATAATATATTGTCTCAAGTATCGTTATAATAAATATAAAAATACGATTCTTTACTTTGTTTAAAGTATGTTGTCCTTTAGTATAAACCACATACTCGATTTGCAGGGACCGCTTTATCTGAAAAACATAAAATGTACATAAAAAAAATAGAACCTAATGTTAAGACACTCTGTTCCCCACTTTGCGCTGAATCTTTCAACGCACTGCGTGTAGTGGGGCGGAACACAACGCCGGACTTCTGCCTTGGTGCCAGAGTGGAGAAATGAAAACTATTAATAAATAATCATTCATTCTCTCGAGTGGAGATCGAACTCGCAACTGTCGCGTTACAGCCACACTCTAGTGCCCCTGTGCCAAGACGGTTTCTAAATTTTATTATTAACTTTAATTAAAGTAATAATAATACCTGAGGCAATTGGGGCAGTAAATGAGAAATAGATAATAAGAGTTAGAGTGATATCCATGAGCGGGAGAAAATTATTGTCTTTTCAGAGCTTGATTAAGACAAAACTCAGCGTTGAGTTCCGCCACATATCATGCAGTCTCGAATTTGAGCGGATTTCGTATCAATAATCTAGGGGATTATAATTAATCGAAAGCATAGATTTTCTCTCCATTATGGAGGTTTTTGTTATATAATTGTCTTTTTGGGTTTGGCATTCTTATAGTACTTAAAGCTCTTTTCTAAAACACCTTGTTCATAATTTCATAATTCTACTATTTAAACTTTCTACACATTTTTTATTTATGTTTATTTTGTACAAGGTAGAGGGAACCTAGTGTCAACACACAAGACATTTCACTGAGTGGCGAAACTCAACGCCGCACTTTATCTTACTAGACCGAGAAAATGAAAATATTTTATAGTTTTTATTTATTCTTATTTTTCTAAATATCAAAGTTAAAATGTAGTTTACCTATCATTTTAGGATACGGCAAATTCAAATTATCCATTATATCAATAAACTCATTCAATGGTTTTGACAATCTTGGATTATATTTTTTTTCTTCTCCCACAGTAGTTGCAGTTTGCCCTCTATAATCGTGAGCAGGATATAATATGTAGAAATCCGGTAAAGTAAATATTTTGCTATGAACTGAATTGTATAATGTTTCTGATGAACCTTCCTGAAAGTCTGTTCTGCCACAACCTCTTATTAAAAGAGTGTCTCCTGTAAATGCTATACCCTGAAATTTACAATATTATTGTTTAGTTTTTTATTACCTTAGTTGTATCCGCTTATAGCAGGATAGGCAGACGGGACCTAAAGATAATACATCCAATTCCCCACTTTCGGCATATTATTTGAGATATATATTTAGTGTTGAATTGAAATCAACGTCGCGTTTTTAATTGTTACCAGAATAAGAAAATGACAATTATTAACATTCACAAGATAAACTTCCATTTCCCACTTTCTGCCGAATTTTGTAGGCATTATGTGTTGAGTGGCGGAACTCAACGCCGCGCTTTTGCCTCGTTACAATTGACGGAATCAAGATAATGATTTGTAGCGTTAGCACTCACACGTTGGTGCCCCTGCACCACAACTGGCCTCTGACCTCTCATCAGATATCCGAGTCTAAAAAATATATTAAACTAAACTTACTTGTTCATGACATATATATGTCAAACAACCATTAGTATGTCCAGGGGTGGCAGTCGCTAGTAACTGCTTCGATCCAAATTTTATTACATCTCCATCCACCAAATGTACATCAGCTTTAGCCCCTGACGCCTTTCCAATCACGCTTTTTGTATTGGGAATTAGAGATTTTAGTTTTCCCGTACCAGTTATATGGTCAGCATGCATATGTGTATTCACTGAAATTAAAAATGGTTATATTTGTATTAAAGATTAAGCATTTTTTTTTCAATTTCATGTAACAGAATGGGCAGGGGAGCTTAATCATAAGCTCATCACTTTCCACATTCTGGAGGCCAGATTGGGTGTATAATATATAATATATTAATATTTATATTGGAAGATAGAGAGATCCTTTTTAAATATCACTGTCACATATCTTCCTTATTTAGATGCATAACATAAAAAATTAGATGAGCTTGATGAAGTACTTATGCAAACCAACTAGATGTCTGTGTGCCTGACCGTCATAACACTATAACAGTCATGATTTTCCTACCTAAGTGGGTAAATAAAAATAATTAATGTTCCTGAGTAAGTATCGAATTCACAACTATCAAATTTACAGTCAGACTATTTAAAGTCAAACTCTGTGCTATTAAACCACAATATTTTTAATTACACATAAAAGTTTTAAAATGTTATGTTGTTGTTTAACAATAAAACTATAATAGTCTATTGTTTCTAAGTTCATTAAATAATAATTTATTATTTACGGTCTATGGTAGTTGCATTCACAAGTTGACTGTTATGAAACATTGCATGAGTGAATTGTAAGCAGTTTACTACTTATTATATTTAGTTTAAGGCCAGTCGCAGGGCAGTGGCACGAAGTGTGACTGTAAAACCGATTGATTGTGGATTTGATTCCCACTCAAGAAGATAAAATATTTACTTAAATTTATATTTCTATTTCTTTGCTCTGGTGTCGAGGCTAAGCGCGGCGTTGAGGTCTGCCACTCAACACGCAATGCCTCCAGAATTCGGCAGAAAGTGGGGAACAGAGTGTCTTAACACTAGGTTCCCTCTATCTACCCTGCTGTGTGTGGGATACAGTGTGAAGCTAAAAAAAAAGAATAAAATATTTAGTTTAAAAGGAAAATTAAAAATGTAGTAAACTTGAAATGCCATTTGCATTTCAAATTTTTATTTAATATTTTATATTTTTGTTTTTTGTTTGTTTATTTTTTGTTTGTAAGTTTATTTTATATTTTTGTTTTTTGTTTAACAAATTCATATTGGCTAACCAATATGAATTTGTTAAACAAAAGTACAAACACTAAGATTTTTTTTTTGAAATTTATAAATCATTACACAATAAATGTCTCACAAATTTGGCGATAGCTAGAAACAAGCTCCTTCAGCTGACTGCCTGAAGCCTGCTTCATGCATAAAAAAGCATGAATATTAAAAAAATAATATATTTTTTCCTATAAAAACCCCTTAAAGTGTTGACTAAGCAAAACATACATTATACTTACTTGCATAAACCAAATTAAAACCAAGCTCTTTTATTAAATTGGCATCTCTTTCTGCATGTTCTAAAACTGGATCTATTAAAACTGCTTCCCTTGAATTCACATCTCCTAGTAAATATGTGTATGTACTACTCACTGTGTCAAACAGCTGAAATTTATATAAAAAACATAAGTATTATTAACCAGGTATTCTTTAAAATATATATAGTGGCATAAAATATACAGCAATGTATTATTTATATATTCTTACATACAAGACAAAAAGTAAACTTGAAATAATATATATTTTTTATTCATTTTTAATTATTTATTCTGATTTGAGGCACACTTGTATAATAAAACTAAGACATTCTACCTGTCTAAAAAAGAAGTTTGATCCTTTCTGTAATCCAGTAGAAAACCTTTGAACTTTTCCTATAGTGCAGGTCAAAGCAGTGACCTTCACATTTTTAAATGAAAGCTTTAAAATCATTCTGAAAAAAATAAATAGATTTACTTAAAATTGTATGTGATGTTATGTGAATGACAAGCAATTGATTGAGTGAATTGTTTGTTAAAACAAGTGATCATATTCTATTAGCACACCTGTGCTATATACCATAAGTTTATATACCTACTCTATAGACTAAAAGTGAAGTTCCTCGTGCCTATCTAATATATATATAACTTAGCACCCAAGATACCCCTACCAAATATTTATAGTTAGTTTTTAAACGTATTAAAATTATGAAAATACTCACTTGATAAGTGTGTCTTAGCAACTATAATTATTGTTGTGTATTAATGTAATATTTCAGTAATCAGCACTTTGATAACGTTCTGATTAGATATAAAAATAAATATTTTATATAACAACGACCTCTCAATACAAAAATAAATAAAGTATTTTCTCGGACATATATTTAAAAGGGCTTAGAATATTAATAAGCTTTTACATACGTCCCTTAATAAACTTATTACATAAAATATTAATTCTATATCACAGTTATCAAATTACGAATATTGTTTTTAAATATAGTGATAAAGACGACAAATTTGATTTTTGTTATGACTTTTTAAATTCTTGAATTTTGTCACCGTGTTGCTATCTTTTGTACGCACAGACTATAAAGAAAAAATCATTAATTAACCCCAGCGCACACATATATTGAACAATGAATTAAATATTATAAATATATATTTTATATTAATAAACTCTATTTACAAATAGCTATTATACTTTATGTTAATAAAAGTTTTTATTTTTTACGATATAAATCATTGCTTCGCCATTAAGAGATGCCGTATGTCTTTCTGACTCAACATTTTACAGCCAGTTATAACTGGCTGTAAAATGTAATTTGACTTATCATTGTCACAGAAAGAGTTATTTGAAATTAAATTGAAAGTTACAATGTGAATAAGCGTAAATTATAGTATTAAAAATTATAGTTTTATAAGAATTAACTAAATGTGTTATTCAAGATTGGTTAGTAAACAATTTTTGTAACAATCGTATATAACTTAAGAATGGCATTTTAATACAATTTAGCATTTTAATAAAATACCTACCACTTATCAATAATATTAAACAAATTATATTCTTTATATAATTTTCATATGGTAACGTCACTGACCTCGTCCATCCCCTCTACAAGTCAATATTTGTATTCACGCACACATCTATAACATGGTGTGCTAGTGTGCGTGAAAACTGGTATTGCTGGCGTCTGTGCAATTCACGGGACCATGTATTGATGTAAACATTCTCTTGTCACATTTCAGAGCGTTTAGAGGAACGTATGGAAAATCTTTAAGACGCATCTTAATGAAAATGTAAACAGCTGATGCTATAACTGAATTGGTTGTTCTTTTTTTATTGTTTGTGATTAGTGATCACGATTCGGGTTTTTTTTTGCCAATATTTGAACAGTATTTGCTAAATAATAGTGCGATATCCTTTGTTTACAAGTGCTCTGGTTTTTGTTTATAATATTTACCACAAACGTTGTTTATTTGCATTGTTATGTAATTTTGTAAATAATATATATTTTGTTTAAATTCTAAACTGGAAATTTAGTACATAAATGAATGAGCAGCGACGGTGAAATAGATTGTAAGTACATTTTTTTTTTCTCTATTACTTTTGGTCTTTAATAATATTTGATAGTATACCCATCGCATTATTGCAATTACTAAAGACATATCTAAAAAACTTGTTATGATATTTTGAAATGTTTAAAATTCATTAAAACTTTGTAGGTATAATTTTTTTTTCATTGAATTTCCTCTTTCGACAACTTGTAGATTAGAGAATAGGTTTCTCATTAATATATTATTTTTTCAGTCATTAATAAATATGTAAGAAGTTAAAATATATATTTTTTATTCTTTTGAATTTAGAATACTATGAAGTTGGAAACAATAAAATGTGTTGTAAAACGTGTTTTCCTTAGAATTACATTATATTGATGCGTAATTTCTAAGATAGCGCTCTACACCTTTTGTCTCTACTATTATGTCAAGTTAGCCTTAATTTATTAAACGATTAAAGTGCCGGAAATAATATAATTTAACATATTTTTGCTATACATAAAACCTTTCAAAATTACATCATATTTTTTGTATACATTTTAATTGTGCATCTATGTATGTATACAAATAGAAGTTGCAATAAAGCTTGTCAACCAGTATCGATTTTGACCGTGACCTAGTTATCCACTTCCCTAAACAAATTAAAAGTACGCTTCGTTTTTTTTTATTTCATTACAATAGTAAAGATTAGCTAAAATTAAATGTAACGTTTCGATTTTTTGACGCGCAAAGCGTAAAATCCCGCTCATTTCATAATACTTGTTCAGAAATAGAGAGCCGTCCTTGCCGAGCTATAGTTTCGAGCGAAACACGGTTTACCACAGCCGCTCAATACTTAATCGTTGTGATCTCATTGTTTTACAGATAATCTTGGGTTTCGCGGTTAGTAATTAGAATGTCAATTTATTTTTAATGTCTCTTTAGCTCTGGCATTAGGCATAGTATATAAATGGTATGGGAATCCTGTTACATGTTACTATTATTTGGATTTGCACCTTTAAACACAATCGTGGCCGAAACGTAAAAGTGTGTGTGTGTGTGTGTGTGTGTGTGTGTGTGTGTGTGTGTGTGTGTGTGTGTGTGTGACTGTAAGCGCGACAGGTTGTAGGTTCGATTCCCACTCGGGCAATCGAAATATTAAATATTTTCATTCTCCTCGATATGGTAACGTGGCAAAGAGCCTCCGCCACAATGCCAAAATGGGGAACAAATGTTTTAATGGAAAAAGAGTGACTTGGCACTAGGTTCCCAAGTTTCGGGAAAATCTTTAATTTGTATTTACTGGACAAAAGCTATCTTATATATAATATTGTTATATGAAAATAAATTATGAATCACATTGCATAAGAGAGCAATTTATCTTTCATTAATAATTATAAAAGATTGTTGTGGTTTATGCATTTTATTATTTATTATAGATTGATGTTTGTTTGAATAAATTAAATGTATCTATTTAAAACATTTATTTAACTGAGTAAGTACTTAAAAACATTTGTTTTATTACTGCGGTATCGTTCGTATCGCTTTGCCCGCAACTTTGTTGAAATTTCCGAGCACGCTTAAAAGTTCCAGCCTTTGAAAAGAAATAAAATACTAAATTTGTTTACTTTCCAACTACTTTTGATATTTACGGATTTATACTATGGAAGCTCATTTTCTAAGCCTGTTATGTTTTGTTAGACATACGTTTCACTAGAGACTCAATAATCTACAAAATTATACATATATAAATTAAGTATGTTTTTTCTTAGTTCATTATTTGGCATTTACTTAATTAAGAACCGTATTTTATAAACGGAACTCAGTGCAGATATTTTTTTTTTTGGTTACGTCTACTTACTCTAAATTAATAGATAGCTGAGAAATATAATACAAACAACAATGTTTACTAGCATTAATCGACATTTTTTATACAAAGTTTACTGCTTTATTTCCCTACATACCTACATAAAAAACTTGATTAAGTTTTTCTTAACTACGTATTATAATTTATTACAAATAAAAATAAAATAAAAACAAAAACAATAACCTATATAATATGAACTCTAAATTATCTGCGCAGTATAATATTATCGCAATAGTTCGCAAACAGTTTTTTAATAGCTATAGTGAAGGACGAGAGGACGATTTTGTCACGCGTCGTCACAGCTAAGCACGTGCGATTAGCGCTCGATTGTGTTGTGCAAACGGGTTTTTGTTTTGTTTTTTTTTTGTTTGTTATTCTTTGCCAAATCCGTTTGTTAGTCCGTATATTATATCCGTATATTAGTACTTGGTTTAGTTTCTAACCGATTTCTGTAAAAGGAGGTGGTTATTAATTCGATTGTTTTTTTTTATTTATGTTTGTTACCTCAGAACCGTGCTTTCCGTGTCCTATTTTATTTCGTCTATTTCTGACAATGTTATCAAAGAAAAAATCACATAAGTCTTCAAATTGCATTAATTATGTGCGCGACAAATGAAAGAATAGCTCAAAATCACACCAACCGATATCGATGATTTTTTTTTGGAAAAGATGTTCTTCAAGGGTAGTTTGATAAGAATTTGGTTAATGGTGGTTAATGGAAATATTAATTTCCTGTCTTATTGTCTGCCGCTCTTCGCCCGCTCAATAAATAAAACCCTAACTAAGACTTGTGCCTGAATATCTCAATTTTCCCATTTTCGCACTTTTTTGTTTATTGGCTAACATATACCAGTGACCACCCTCCCCTGATATATGTATAAACTATCCTAAAGAAAAAAATATCTTTCAACATTTATGTTCATGTTAACGTTTTTTTTTGTCTATCCAGACTAATTGAAATTAGTAAAATTTCTAATGTGTTGTGCCCGTTCTGCCACAGACCACTCGGCGTCCCTATTCCTGTTCTCATGGTAGACTGGTAGTTCCTGAGCTAAGCGCGTTCAACCAAAAAAAAATAACGTTACTGTGGCAACGTGTATCAATTTTATGCATATTCTTGATTCTTAGTGAATCAAACATCAAACTTTATGATTTGGATCTGGATCAAATAAGTAATAGATTTATTCGTATAATTTCTATATAGAATTTCTATATTAACCTAAAAATATCGTGCTCCAACAGAGTAAAATCCGTATTTTAACAAGAAAAGTTATTTCAGATAGCTAACAAGCCTATCATCAAAGTTAATTAAAAGTTGACGACGATAACCAAAATCGAATTATTAAAGAGCAAGAGCACAGAACAAAGGTCGAGACTACCGTCGAGACGGAGAGGTTCGCCGCCCTCCGCCCTCCGACGTCGACGTCGCGCCGGGGTGCGGCTGACGTGATTTTACTTAAAATCTACCATACGTTGATCTTAAATTGAAATGAAAAATAGTATAATAAGAAATATTTTATCTTTAGAGAGTATTTAAAAAATATTAAAATGGGAACGTAACACTGATTCTACAATATAAAAATAATGTTGTTTATTAGATTCCTATGATTTATTCTTTATCTTCAATATTTACTAAAGTATATTAACTTCTACTTCTAGTCGTAAAATTCTCATAAATGAAACTTGGTTATCCGTAAGAAGCTTCTCTACAGCGTGAGATATATTGTAAAACTTTAATAAGATATTGCGTAAACTAAATAAAGAATTGAGGTCAATTAATAATAAAAATATAAGTAATAATATTACTTTTTTAAAGTATTTAATATAAATCCTTTTCTTTAAATACTTAATAATTATTAAGTTTTTTTTCCCTAATATTTATTTAATTTATATTAAAGTGGCATTGAAATTTATTGTTGAAAACTATTGTCGAGACTACGACGCAGTCAAAGATAAGATATACTTAAAAGTGTACTTATCATTATATCTTTTATGGAACAAGAGGCGTGGGCATGTATCATCGTGCTAAAAACAATATTACATCCACAAATTCCACTTTGTACATGTAATAAGTAATTATGTTGATATAAATAAATCAGCTTCACGTTGTATCCCGCACACAGCAGGGTAGGCAGAGAGAACCTAGTGTAAGACACTCCATTCTCCACTTGTTGATATAAGTATAAAAAAAATAAATTATATTTTTTTCATCTAATCACCTAATAAACATGATATCTTTATTTATATTTCTTTTTCAGCTTCAGGCTGAATCCCACCAATAGCGCGAAAGACAGAAGGCACCTAGTTTTTTTTTTTTTTTTCGAACTTGAGGTAATTGCTGTTAGCCCTATTGGCCTTTACAGCGACACCGATTGGGTAGGGAAGAGGGTACTCTGTCCCAGAAGAAATGCAACCACTACCTGGCTGCTTGAGAGGAACCCAAGGCACCTAGTGTTAAAACACTCTGTTTCTCACGTTCCGCCGAATTTTGCGGGTGAGAATCGAGTCCACAACCTGTCCGCGTTTACAATCTACACATTTGTTGCATCTGCGCCACTACTGGTCGCACCAGTCGTGGTTGACAATTTGCTTACTTACAATCCTTATTATACAATATTTATAGTAAAAAAAAATCCTCGTTGCTTGTTTTTCCATACCTACTTTAGGTACAATAACCTGTCATGCGAAAGCAAAACAAAATATTTGTTTCCAGTTCCACTACCCTCCACGCGACATCTCGCTAAGAGCGCTATTCAGCAAAGTCGGTGACTTTTGCTTTGTGTCTCAAAAAGGTGCCGCTCTCTCTATGCACTAGCACTATTTCTGTTATACAGACAGCTGTAGTAGTGTAGAGTTGACTATCATTTTTGTATATACATTGTTTATTATTACGTTTCGGATAAGGCCAGTAGTGGCGCAGGGGCACAAGATGTGACTTGTGATAAAATCGACTGGTTGTTGGTTTGATCTTTATATTTTTATTTCTTCGCTCTGGAAACGAGGCAAAGCGCGGCGTTGAGTTCCGCCACTCAACGAATGTCTCAAAAATTCGGCGGAAAGTGGGTAACGTAGTGTCTTAACACTAGGTTATCTCTGCTTACCCTGCTGTGTGCAGGACACAGCATGAAGCTGATATGTTTGATTATTTTGAACTATTTAAGTAAAAAAAGCAGCTTTTTTTTCCATGAGAAAGGCAGTAGGCAGACGAAACCTAGTTCGTAAGTTCACCTGTTCCTGACTTTTCGCCTAATTTTCAGGTACATTGCGTGTTGAGTGACGGAGCTTAACGCCTCATATTATCTATTCCTTCATTAATTTCTAAATAATTAATTTCCCCCCTCAGAACCAAACCCACAATGATCTATTTTACAATCAGACATTGCTCCGTGACAGCCTCCAATCGCTAAATAAATAAACTGTTAACGTTTTTTAATAGTATTTATTATACATGCATATACCTATATAAAATATTTTGTCGTCACCTCAATACCTTCCAGGCCTAAAGTAAGTTCAAAGTTACCACCAGATGCGTTAGTTATATAGAATGGTTTAATGTGATCTTATTCACTTATTATATCACGTTTTACCATATTGTTTGTATTTATGACCGGAATTAGAATAAGCAGAAACGTTATAATAATAATTATTATACAAATATATTTTAATAACTTTTTTTCTAACAGAAATATAAAAAAAATATATGAATGTAAATTCTTGAGGTCAGTCGTGACCGAGGCTACAAGCGTGTGACTGTAAACGCCACAGGTTGTGTGTTCGATTCCCACTCGAAAAAGTGAAATATTTACGATTTTCATTATCCTAGTGGGGAACGGAGTGTCTTAACACTAGGATCCCTCTGCCTACCCTGCTGTGTGCGGGATACAGTGCAAAGCTGGTTTTTTTTTATTTTATTTCATTTTTCGCTCTGGTACCGAGACTGTGCTCGACGTTGAGTTCCGCAACTCAACACTTATATTACTTATATATTATTAAATACTTTATTTATTATACGTTTATTAAAATTATTTTAATATAATATATTCTAACATATGATATTAAGCCTAATTTGCACAGAAATTGCATGTCAAGGTCCGCGCAGCTCCTTTATAAGATTATTATCTCTTAAGTACAAACCGACTCTATTGTCTAGTCCGCGCCTAACCAACTAATTGAATTCTCTACCACCGTCTAATATTTCTGAGACGAACAACTGCTTCGATATTATTTTTTTTTACAACTTACTACTTTGCTTCGTTTTCTGTAAATTAAAGCTTTAAGTGAAAGTTTTAAGATGCAAAAGTTAGTTTTTTTGAATAAACATTTTATTGCTTGTAATATGCACATGTATTATACATATTTCTCATGGAGGCTAACTCATGGAGGCGGACGGCGGCGGAAGACTCACGGTTGTGGGTTCGATCTCCACTCAAGGAAATGAAATATTTATATAAATTTATATTTTGATTTCTTCACTTTGGTGTTGAGGCAAAGCGCGGCCTTGAGTTCCGCTACTAAACACGCAATGTCTTCAGATTTCTGTGGAAAATTATGAACAGAGTGTCTTAACACTAGGTTCCCTGTGCCTACCTATCTACCTACCAATCTACAACACGATACAGCGTGTGAATTTTAAATTAAACTAAATCAGCTTCATGCTGCATCCCGCACACAGCTGGGTAGGCAGAGGGAACCTATTGTTATGACACTCCATTCCCCACTTTCCGCCGAAATTAACAGCGTGAAGCTATTTTTAATTTAAAAAGCTCATAAATATGCATCACAAAACCGTGTAAATAGAGTCAGCAGCGTGATATGCTATAATATCCACAGTCTTACATAAATCTTTAATTAAAGCAAATTGTCGATTTTTTTTAATAATTTTTATACATACATAGAAACATAACAATCAAAGGTCACTTTTATTATATTATCAAGTACGAACAGTAAATAGCCGAGTGGTTAATTAAACAGGCAACACAAACGAAATATAGCAACCTTGATTTAAGACACGACCTTAACACTTTCTCAATAATAAAATCCTTCTTTTATATTGTTATTTATTACATTAAGTAGAGTTTTGTTTTAAAAAATCGGTTAAGTTCGAGTCGGACTCGCCCATCGGGGTATCCGTACCAATTTTAGGATTTTAAGTCAATCGGAAGTACAACTTCTAAAAATTTAAGTTTAGAAAATTGAAGGTTTGTGATGATTTTTCCCGACTGCTAAGGAAGGGTTATGTTTTTCGCGCGTATCTTGTATGTATGTAATATTCTTTATTACCTCGTATTTCCAGAACCGCTGGACGGATTTACATAATTGAGGTATCGTTAGATTCCTATTAGCAGCCCAAGTGTGCTTAGATAGGTGACGTTAATAAAAAATAATCATGGTGGCTGTGGTACGCCATTGGACTTAGCGAAAAAAAAAATCGTTTCGAATACTACAATATGGGTATCAAATTCAAGAGCTCAATTTCAGGATTTCAAAAATGTATATCATGATTATCATTATAATAATAAATTCTAACAAAAAAATTAAAAATAAAAAAATATTTGTAAAAACAAAAACCCCGACTGCATCAAACTAAAAAGAAAATAAACAAGCCCAATGGTTTATTAGGATTAACAGTCGGGACCTATAAGTAATTCTTCAATCAATAAAATCTTTACCAGGAACCCCGCATAATTTAAAGAGGTCCCGACTGTTAATCCTAATAAACTATTGTTTCTATTTAATTTTACGGAACCCTAATAACACAAATGCATATTGTAGTAATTTGGTATTTACTTCGTTATAATGTTTTGTCGTAGTATCTTTGTCAATATATTTTTATTTTTTATTAAAATCTTGTAAATCTGGATGATAAAAAAAAAATGTAATCTAAAATCTAATCTAATCTAAAAAAATCTGGATATAATATCATCGTCAACTTTACCGTCTTATTTTTCTATTATTATTTTTTGTATTCATAACCCAAAATATAATTAACTTATCTATTACGTATTACAAGCAAAATAAAAAAAATATATTAAAAATCATTTAAAGATTTTTTTTTTCGTTCAAATATTAATATTTTTAAGGCGAGTGTTGCGGAAATACTATACTATTTTAGAATAACGCGTACATTCATTGATGAGTGAAGTCATAAAGTATTCCTTGAAAACCTATAACTTGAATTTAAAATTCGCAATTAGTGAGTCGTTAGGAATTGTTTAATTGCACTTTAAAATTGAACATCGCCATTATCACTAGAACCAACATTATTAAACCAAAAACTTCGAACAATTAATACATTAATTTTAACTAAAATGCAATATTAAATCAAATCAGCTTCACGCTGTATCCCGTATACAGCAGGATAGGTAGAGGGAACCTAGTGTTAAGACACTCCGTTCCCCACTTTCCGCCAAGTTCTGGAGGCATTGTGTGTTGCGTGGCGGAACTCAACGCCGCGCTTTGCCTCGACACCAGAACGAAAAAATTAAAATATAAATGTAAATAAATATTTCTTTTCCTCGAGTGGGATCGAACCCACAACCAGTCGATTTTACAGTCACACTTTTGAAAATGCAATATTAATTATTTTAATTAAAAATGTGGTTCCGATTTCACTCTGTTGAAAACAGCGAGTCATATAGCCTGATCATCGTCAGATAAATTATTAATTGAAGTGTCGCAATATGATAAATTGGTAGAGTAGGTACCTACTGTTATCAACGTACGCTTGTTTTCTATATTTATACTTTTCACTCATATTAATGAGTGAGAGAGATTTATCCAGCTTATGACAGGATTAGCAGAGGGAACCTAATGTTAGGTTCCTAATTCTTATCCTGCAAACCCTCTGTTCTCTCCGCTGTCCGTTGTATTTCGAGAGGTTGCGTGCGTATCTTACTTTTGTCTTTATTCGCTTTCCTGACTGGTAATCGAACCCCCAACCACACCGTTTACATTCACACGGTGTTCCACAGCGCCTATTTTTATCATAATGTAATAAGTAGTGAAGTATATAAATAATATTGTACAACATTATATGCAATTGTTATCTTCTCACGTCATGCTAATCTGTTTAAATATCATTAAAGTATTAAATGCATCATTGTAGATATATATATATATAGCGAATTTATAGTTATTGAGTATAATTTATTTCTTGTGTCTATAGCTGACGTTAAGTAGAGGTACCTTGGTGTAGGTATAGGTGTGCGTTATTTCAAACTATGTATCTATGGCGATATCAATTATAAATTATATTTATTATTATTAATCAATTATAAATTATATTTATGATTATACTTATTGAAAATGTCCATCACAATCAAAAAGAACTGATCGTACCTGAAGCGTACTCACTAGTAAGTTGATATGTACATATGTACTTATATTCGAAAGGCAAATATGTGTTTGTAACTTATAAATCATAAATATTTCCATTTCTTCGCTCTGGTGTTGAGGCTAAGCGCGGCGTTGAGTTCTGCCACTCAACACACTATGCCTCCAGAATTCGACAGAACGTGAGGAACGGAGTGTCTTAACACTAGGTTCCCTCTGCCTACACTGCTGTGGGATGCAGCGTGAAGCTGATTTTAACTTTTGAATCAATCTCAAAATAACAAACAGGCACGCTTAAGGTACGAACAGTTTTTAATAGTCCACCTTTTAGGAACGACCCTGACCTTTGTCTATGATTGACTTTTTAGAAATGTCTTGTACCTCATAACCTCAACCTCAGAAAAAAAAAATGTTCCTTAACCGTTTTAACCTTTTATTGCTAAAGTATTGCCACGTCGTCTGCAATAGTTTTGAAAGGAAACGATTGCAATCATTAATTACGGAACATTTAATCATGATACAAATAAATGTTAAATTAGTAAACAAAACAGCGATTCAATTTCTGTAAACTGTTTTTAAATAAGTTCGATAGTCTTATCAAGTAAATTTGTTAAAAGTCTAGTCTAGTCTAAATTGAAGATCTTGGTTCAAATCCCAGAAAGATAAAGCTTTTTTATAAATATTAAGTATTCTCTGAATCTGTTCTCTGATTACGAATAACTATACATTTTTTTACACAGCTGAGTAGGCCGAGGGAACCTAGTGTTAAAAAAATATGTTCCTCGCTTTGAGTTTGAACTCAACGCACCGTTGTGCCTTGACATCAGAGCGAAAAATTAAAATATTAAACATTTCCTTGAGTTAGAATCGAACCCACAACTGTCACACGCTTGGGCCCCTGCGCTATAACTGGCCTTATCTTTTTAAAAAGTAAATTAAAAATGATATACAGTCTAACAAAATGAATCTTTGTTGCCAGATAAAAAATGCCCTCGCTTTTGGAAGCACTGGAGCGCAAGTATGGCGCTAAAGGTGAAGTCAACCCGTCTATAGATGACATGCCAGTGGCTATATTCGTGCCCAAACGTTCACCCAGACTTAGTGTACCCACTTTACTGGTACTAAATGACTGCGATATTGACTGCGCGGGAGACGCTAGTGCCTTAGCTGATAAATGCGCTGATGTAGTTGAGTTAGATCTTGCCAATAATAAACTGACAGATTGGGAAGAGGTGAGTACTTTAATTATTATTACTTTAAGTTTAAATCATATTTTTTTAACATATTGTAGGAGTACTCTATTACATAGTAAGTAATGAGTAATATTTAACAAAATTGCACCATGTCGCTGTGTATAGAGGTAAGTAAGTAGTAAATTGTATGTAAAACTATGAAATTAAGTTATTATTACACCATTTTCTTGTCACTTTGCAACGTCACAAAATTATGTATAGTTTTAATGATGTAACTTAAAAGACGAAAACGTTATAGTTTCTTTTATTTTTAGGTGTTTGCAGTGCTGGAGCAGACGCCTCGTGTCCGATTTCTTAATTTAAGTTTCAACCGACTTTCTGCACAAATACAAGCCGCACAGGCTCTGAATCCACGCTGGGACAGTCTCAGTCATCTGGTACTGAACTCTACTTATGTCGGTTGGCCAAGTGTTCTTGGACTACTCAAGGCTCTACCAGCTCTAGAAGAACTGCATTTGAGCCTCAATGAGTATTCGTATGTGAATTTGAGTGGCAAGGAAGTTGAGGACAAAGATATTTGCGAAGGGTGTTCGCGACTTAACATTGAAGCTACTGAACCTGTTCATGAGCAGCTGAAACAACTTCATTTTTCTGGAAATCCCATAAATAGCTGGCATGAAATTGCAAAGCTGGGCTATGCTTTTCCTAATTTGGAAACCCTTTTGGTCAACGACTGTCCCTTAGCAACGCTAGAGCCGGATCCGTGTGAAAAATGCGATGATATTAATGGAAACAAGAAATGCCATGATGCCTTCCCGTAAGTCTTGTGAATTATGGTATTATAGGTACAATACAATTCACATTTAAGAAAACAGTTAATTTCGAACTGTTCTATCTTCGTTGCTCAACTATTCAGTGACATTGTTAAAATTGGGTGACCTAATTAAATAAAAACACATTTATATAATCGTTTTAAATCCCAAAGCCGTTCTTGTTTTAGTTTAATGGTTGTAGACTAACCGGCAGTACGTATTACTGATCGTTTATTTTTATGCAACTAATCATCTGGTCTTTAACCCAAACAGCAATTGAAGCCACAGATGACGTATATCTAAATTTCAATGTCATATTTATCAGCGTGTGATAAGTCTATTTCATAATTATCATTGACCCACTGAACCTGTGTGATTTGATGTGATGCGGACGTGCACAGAGAAATAGCTATATAATTTTTGTTTATACTTTTTGTATAAAAATATTATTATAATTTCACTAAACCTTTAAATAATAATTTAAGTGATAAAGTTAATATTATTTTAAAAACAAAATATCCGAGTTACCCATCTGTAGTCAGGAGCAGTTGGGTTTTTATTTTTATAATTGAATTTCTGACTTTTCAATTGTATTCTATAAGTGGTCTTTTCACCAATTTTCATTTGATTTGATCTCCAATCCATATTACTTAAGTAAGAAAAATATCATTACCGCCCTTATATCTTTTGCGAAAGCCATTTTTGAAATATGTATCTAGCCTACAAAGACTTTATATGTGGTATCCATCCATCCATTCATTCACCCAACCAACCAACCGGTTCTGAAAAACCATTTTTCTATAGGGCTAAGCTTCTAACATATTAGTACAAATATATTATATACAAATAATTTAATCTTTTTCAGGCACCTGCGATTTTTAAATTTAAATAACACAGGTCTGGCGACGTGGGACGAGGTTGACAGACTTGCCAAGTTCCCCGCTCTCAAGAGTTTACGAGTGCAAGTAAGTGATTTCTCTTAGATAGTACTCACTTGCCAAGTCTAATGACAGTCACGAACACGACGTCGCAGTGGGAACTGACTGTCACTTCCGAGTTTACATACCTTGAAAAAGTATCTTAATTATCTTGTAGCATCTTTTGTGATTAAACAAGTGGAATCTTACGGCCGGTTTCTGAATTGAGAAAAGTACAAAATCTCAACTGAGAATTCTCAAGTGGTTGAGTACGCACTTAAGTTTTTTGCGTTTCACACTTCAAAACGTACTTTCGTCAAACTGTAATCAACTGATCATTTGCTCAAATACCTTTGAGCACGGCTGTTACGTTCCCATACACGTATAAAAACCGATACTTATCGGCAATCTGTGAAATTGTGTATTAGTTTTAAGTGTAAAAC
>JAATLQ010034711.1:0-24198 GCA_013421005.1 Heliconius erato x Heliconius himera
CGAGAAAAATTTTGTTATTTATAAATTTTTCATCCGATCGCGGCAAAATTATAAGACGCTATGAGTGACAGATGACAGCACGTCGCCACAGAGAATAGATGACGTACGTCACTGCAGAAGTGAAAGAGGAAAGTATTTCGAGGATTATTTGGTAAGTCAACCATTTATATATGCAAATAGGCGAAATTAAGAGACTGCTTCTTCAATCAACGCTGTGTGTTTCGAAGTAACATAATATTTGATTAAATTCTTCAACATATTTTTTTATAATATTACTAACTTGGCCAGATAGACAAAAAGTATATTGATATATCAAGAAACAGAATATTTGCCATTTTTAGAATAATTTTTATTTATCTCAAAAGGTGAAAACGGATCCCTTGTAGGATCACTTACGCCCAATATTAATAATCTATCTCCTACGTCAATCTTCGATTGTTCCATATATTAATCAAATCTCTAGATTGGATAGATATATGGAACAATCGAAGATTGACGTAGGAGATAGATTATTAATATTGGGCGTTAGTCGTCCGTCCGTCTGATCTTCTGACAAGCTGAAATTAATATCTAATATTTAAGTCTGTGGTCTCTAGAACCACATACAAAATCATGGTTCAAGTCAACGCAAACAAAAGATACGATCACTTATGCATCGATATTCCTTATGTCTATCTATCTATAAAAATGGCAATAAAATACGTTTATTGTATGGCTCTCCTCCACTTAAATATTTATGTCATTCTAATTTTTATTTAATGTTATGGCTGTAACCGAAATATATCATCTGTGAAAATTTCTACTATGACTACTACGGTTCATGAGATACCTACAACCGGACAGACAGACAGCGGAATCTCCTCTACAAATGAAGTGCACATTTTATACATAAATAAATATTTTTTTAGTATTATTTTAATGAAAAACATGTTTTTATATATAAATAATTCATTAGTGCTATCCAACGTCAGCAAGTACAAATACAATACGCAAGCCATACAATAACACATTTGCTTGAAGTAAAAATAGAACATAATCAGCTATTTCTTCAATATTATGAATATTTTTACGTTCTATAAGGAAAACTATCTAGTTATAACCTATTTTTTTCGCCTTTGTACAAAACTGGGAAGTATTTTATCTTATTGTATAATACGTGTATCACTATCAAATTTAGAATTGAAACCAGCTTAATTAGGCGAACCATCACGAGGCTGTCGTGGCCCAGGAGTACAAGTGTGTGAATATAACGCGACGGGTTCGATCCCCACTCAGAGGAATAATTTATTATTTATTAATATTTTCATTTCTTCGCTTTAGCACTGAGGCAAAAGCTCGACATTGAGTTAAGACATTCAACAAGCAATGCTTCGAAAAAAATGAGGGAAGGTGAAGGCAACAACTGAAGGCATTGAGTGTTGAGTGGCGGAACTCAACGCCGCGCTTTGCCTCGACACCAGAGCGAAGAAATTAGAATATAAATATATATAAGTATTTAATTTCCTCGAGTGAGGATCAAACTCACAAAAAGTCACATTGGCAGTCACACACTTGTGCCCCTGCGCCGCGACTGGCCTCAACTTTTTCTATTAAATATTAAAAAGAATATCTCTCAGTTAGTATCGCAACTGCAAATAACTACAAAACAAACACATATCCACTATTTTAATCCTATTCGGACTGACCCTATTACTTGCAAATCAATTGCAGCCGGAGCTTGTCAGGAACTGGCGCGGAAAAAGTCTAACGTCCAGATTTATGGGCACTTTTTTATTGAAATAAATGTATTCGCACTGACCCACAGTGGAGAGGAGATATGAGGGAACTGTTTCATCATAAATTCTATTCAACGAGCTTACTTCAAGTGATGAGCTTGTCACGTAGGTAGGTAAATTTTTGTGGTCCTATCAAACCTATATAGTAACATAATTAAAAAAAATATAATAAATAAATATTGTTTTCTCACCGAAAATGCCAAGGTTGTGTAGTATGTGAATATTGTAGTGTAGGTAGAGACAACCTAGTGTTAAATCATTTTATTTCCAATATTCCGGCTAATTTTCAAGATATTGCATGTTGAGTGGCGGAATACAACACCGTTCTTACAACATTGAGGAAAAAAAACGAGAAAATAGAAATAATTCATTCCAACGAGTGGGCGATACCCAAAACCGTATCATTTAGAAATAATAATATACATTTAGTTGGACAGACAGTTAGTATATTTGTCATTTTATTTATATTTATGTATATATCAATGTAACGAGCGTGTAGCTCGTAAAAAAAAAATGTTATACTTTTTGCACCGCTCTGCGTTCTTGTTATTTTAATCCTGTATTGTTGGTTGCCTGTAAGAGATCGCTCTTAGCGATAAGGCCGCCATTGCACATTGATCTTATGTACTTGTTTATCAAATGTATAATCCAATTGTAAACGTGCAATAAAGTGTTATTATTATTATTATTATTGAGGCCAGTCGTGGCGCAGCGCCACGAGGTGTGACTGTAAAACCGACTGGTTGTGGGTTCGATTCCCACTCGAGGAGATGAAATATTTACTTAAATTTATATTTCCATTTCTTCGCTCTGGTGTCGAGGCTAAGCGCGGCGTTGAGTTCTGCCACTCAACACGCAATGCCTCCAGAATTCGGCAGAAAGTGGGGAACGGGAGTGTCTTAACTCTAAGTTCCCTCTGTCTACCCTGCTGTGTGCGGGATACAGCGTGAAGCTGATTTTTATTTATTTATTATGTACCCCTGCACCTCGATCATTTTAATTTTAATTTATGCGGTGGAATCTGGGTTTGAAGAGGTGTTCGGCATAATACTTTACTAGTTTTTTCTATCTCACAGGCACGGTGCCAGGTAGACCTGGTGAACCTGGTGCACGCTACACGTCATCTAGAAGTTGTTCCTACTATAGTGTATCACTGTATACAGTCAAAATATTCCATTGTAACGCTTGCTTCATTGTGTTTTACATCGATTGTAGTTTTCATTTCACAAAGTGTACTTTCGTGATCAACCGTAATGTATTAAGATGACTTCTTTTTATTTTGTTTTAAAATTTCACGCTGTATCCCGTATATAGTAGGGTAGACTGAGGGAACCTAGTGTAAAAACATTCCGTCTACCCCCTTCCAAAGCGCAGCGGTACGAGGTGTGACTGGAAAATCGACTGGTTGTGGGTTCGATCCCCACTTGAGGAGATTAAATATTTACTTAAATTTATATTTTCATTTCTTCGCTCTGGTGTCGAGGTTAAACGCGACGTTGAGTTCTGCCACCCATCAGGCAATGCCTCCAGAATTCGGCAGAAAGAGGGGAACGAAATGTCTTAACACTAGGTTCCCTCTGCCTACCCTGCTGTGTGCGGGATACAGCGTGAAGCTGATTTGTGTTGAGAGGCGAAACTCAACGTTGTGCTTTGTCTTGTAGCCAGACCAAAGAAATGATAATATAAGGCCGGGGTAAAAGTATTTTCGTATTGTTCATACAAAGGAAACTATTTTTTATTTTATTTAGCTATATTTTTTATTTATTTATAATATGTATGTGCCGTTTTGATCGATGACTTGTTGCCATCTTATAGATAGTGCCATGATCCCATTCCTATAGAAATTTTGAGATTTTTGATAAAAACAAATTGACAGGTAGTTCACAGTGTTCTTTGAGGTTAGTTCTATGCTTCCTAAACAGTTCTGCAAAGACCGAAACAATGTGTGGAAATTTGATGGAGCAAGTTAAGTGGTTAGGGCTATACGGAGGAAGCAGCAACACATCCCAGCCAAGTTTTCTCAATTTTTGCTGAGTGACTATAGATGAGTGCGATCTGGCGTTGTCATGGTGGAATACTACGCCCTTCCTATTCACCAGCTCCGGGCGGTTTTCTCTTAAAAAAATTAAGAGAAAACCGGCCGGTAATTGATCAATAGTTCTTTGCTTGTTTGAAAAACAATTGAAAACTGGTGGAAACTGATTTTTTTATTTATTATTAATTGCATCTTCAGAATGTCACATTTAATGGTATTAAAACCAGCCAGTTACATTCAGTACAGCCAAAGAGGTTTGATTACAAATAATACATTCAGAATACGGAAATACTTTTGCCCCGATATATTAATTTACTCTCCCCGACAGTCGACGCTGTGTTGCCGATAACCTTAGAGTTCATAATAGTTGTATCCTCCTAATCCGTATTCATCTTACAAAAAAAAATAAAAATTAAAATACCATATATTGTATGTACGAGTATGTCAGTGAAATATTTTCTATTGGTAGTTTAGAAGTCCTTTGAAGTAACTAAAAATCAAAAAGAACTTCTGTAATTACTGTTTAATATTCATAAGGTACTTTGACTTCGGCTTTTGTGTTCCGTTTTTCATTTGCATTAGATTTACTTACTGAAATTGTCGTTAAAATTCAATCTTGATTTTTTTGATATCAAAGATCACTTTGGTTTATTTGTAAGTACTTGCCAAATAACTATTTCTTAATATAGCACCTTTTTAAACAAGCAGCAGTGTGTCATTAAAATATATTACGACATCTATTAAGATATTTACATATATTTTTTCCTTCAGCTTTACGCCATATCCCGCATATAGTACAGGGTAGGCAGAGAGAACCTAGTTGTAGGAGATTCCATTTTTATTAAGATACTTCCCTTTCCCACTTTCCGTTGGCGGAACTCGTATGTTTTTTGTCAACAATTAAGAAAGATAGTGAATATACACACACACACACACACACACACACACACACACGCACACGCACATGCACACGCGCACGCACACGCACACGCACACGCACGCACACACACACACACACACACACACACATATATATATATATACAGTCAGTGTTTTCATTGCTTGTTTTGTTACTTGTTTCACACGTTTCACACGTTAGCGCAGTGGGAAATATCTTATTGTAGTTGTGTGTGCAACATCCCCCTCGGGGCTATTAATTATTTTAGACCCACGACGGCGCGTTCTGCCACTTGACGTTCAGAAATTTGGGTGAAAAGTAGACAACGAGACTAGGTTCTGCCTTTCTACTTCGCTTTACGTGGAATAAAGTAACAAATCCAAAAAAACTAATATAAAAAAAATATATATAAACGGCTACTGATGTATATTATAATACTGATAAATACTGAGTATATATCATATATTGTTTGTAGGTGCAATGGTATCCGCAACGTATCTTAAATCACACAGATTAGATAAATCGTTTCGGGAACAATTGTAGCCCCGAAGAGCCACATTTTACCACATTTTATCATAACGACCCCCTTCGGACAATGGGTGAGGTTTGGCTTTGTTTTTTAATTGTTAACATTGCGACCATTTAGAATTAATTTTAGCTAATTACAAATGTAACGAGTTTGCCCTTTTTTCTTTGTATATATGATTAAATTTTACTTAAGCTTTATCTAAGTAATTATCTAAGTTACTCTAATTAATTTTATATGGACTACTTTTTGTTTCGCCTGTTAAAAGAAACATGTATCATAATAACACACATTTTTACCCACAAAATCTTGTTTAATAAGTTCTTTGATTTTCACCATTATTACACATTTTAAATGAAACTAATTTAACCGGATTAATCGCGTATATTTAAGATTTTACATTTTGGAAACCCGACGGTTCGAACACATTGCAGTAGTCCGTGGTCACGGGTAGACTGTGACTGTATGTGTGACTGACTAAATTAGTTTAATTTAAAATCTTGTTTTCCAAATGATTTTAAGAATATAGTTTTTTTAGTTTCATATAGCAGAATAAGCAAAGGGAACCTGGGATACTAGTGTAAAGATATTCCATTTCCATTCATTATCAGCGAAAAATAGTAGTAAATGAAAATTTAAAAGTTCATTCACAGTCACATGCTTCTGCCGCTGCGATTTGATAGCGTCAAGAATATATTTAGTAAAATATCGAATTGTAATTCCACACAAATGAGATATGAATCCACAACCATCATCTCTTAAACTCATTCCAACACCGTCACAGCTTTAAACATTTACTACCTACATAAAATAAAATACGTATTTCCAAATCGCCGCTACCTAAAATACCATGGGTGGTCCCTGAGAGACTCTAGAAGCCACACTCGCCCACAATGCTCGAGACCGCTACGTTCCGGACGCTGTGACATTTATCGGATTTTCTCTTATGACAGCGTTTCCTCGTCAAAGTCGTGCGCTTACATCCATGTGTGGGTAGCGTAGTAGGTTTACTTTTGGGATATGGTGTTGTTTTATTGTTTATTTTAATATAGGTTGTTATAGTACTAAATATGTTTTTTTTCAGCTTTAAGACTTATCCCCATGTAGCAGGATAGGCAGAGAGAGCTTAGTGCTAAGACAATCCGCTCCAATTTTTCCGCCGAAGTCTGGATCCAGTGCGTGTTGAGTGGCGGAACTCAACGCCGCGCTTTGCCTCGGCACCAGAGCAAAGAAATGAAAATATTACCTAAATAATTATAAATAACTAAATTGAAATAAATATTTCATTTCCTCGAGTGGGGATCGAACCCATAACCTGTCGCTTTTACAGTCACACGCTTGTGCCTCTGCGTGACGGCCGCAATCACTAATATTTGTTTTTACCCATTGTTCTCTTTTGATGCAGAAAAAACAACAAAGTAGGTAAATTATTTAATAATATATAATACGAACTTAGAAAGGAAAGGGACTGTTGGGAAGTTGCTGAAAGTAGGTATATGAAGAAAATAACATGAATAATGAAATAGCTATGTCCATCTTTAAGTTAATCTTTCGGGCTTTCGCCATACAATATTATATTATTATTCGGTGTGTATTTTATAATAAATATAAAGTTGTTTTATTACACATTTTGCGTATTGTGTATTTAAATTCGTTTTTTTAAAGAGTGCCATAAAGTTTATTTACAACATATTGTTGCAGATTATTGAGATCTTCGTGGTGCAGCCGCAGCGTTAGATCGTAAACACAACGGTTGTGACTTCGATCTCATTTATGGGAATGAATATGAATGTTATTTTCGTCTTCTCGCTCTGGCTACCTAAAAAGGTCACATCGCAATTACTACCGTATTTGGCTAGTGTCACCACAGAATCTTCAATAATATTATGTACACATATAACGTATAATATTAATGTAAATTAATTTACCGATTAATAAATTATTCATATCAACAATTAAATAGTATGTATTATAGGATCTATTCCTTCCTCTTTTTCATTATTGTTTTTTTTATTTTTTCAACTTCACGCTATACCCTGCATAAAGGGTAGGGAATCTGGAGATTTTACATTAACATGAACAACACGTAATGCCTCCAGAATTCGGCAGAAAGTGGGGAACGGAGTGTCTTAACACTAGGTTCCATCTGCCTACAATGCTTTGTGCGGGATACAGCGTGAAGCTGATTTTATTTTTATTTATTTATATTAACATACTCCGTTCCCATTTAGATTGTTCCGTTTCCCACTTTTTGCTGAATTATGGAGGCAATAGCGAGGCGGAACTCAACGCCGCGCGTTGCCTCGTTACCAGAGCGAAGAAATAAAAATATTAAACACATTATTTCGTCGAATGGGAATTGAACCCAGAACCTGTCGCGTTTACAGCTTACGTGCTCTTGCGCCACGATAGGCCTCAAGGGCAGGCCTTCTTAACTCCGCCTTATTTCTGCAGAGGCGCAGAGGCTATAAGGGTGTGACAGTAACGCGACGATTGTGAGTCCGTCCCATTCGAAGAAATTAATAATTATTTTTTAATATTTTTTATTTTAGTTCAGCGTTGAGTTCCGCCGATCCACACGCAATAAGTTTATGTTTATAAGACATAGACAAGACAAGACAAGAGGATAAAGATAACGATTTTTGTCGCCAGCGAGCAGGGTAAATTGTAAGTGAAAATGGTCTGAACGAAACTGAGTAGAAAGTGCGACCGGCTCTTATATCTCACTCGTTTATCACAGAGAATTTTATTTCTCCTCTCACGATCATTTTCTTAATGCTATGAGGAAGCTATAAATTTACTGTTTCGCTGACACACGAAGTAGGTACGTACAAAATGTTTCAATTTTGTATACTTACTTGTTTTAAATTTTTGTGATGTTCTATATTTAAGTTGAATGCAATATATAGTTTTGTGTCGTTATAAGTAATTTTTTTTCAGCTTCACGCTGTATCCTGCATGTAGCACGAGAGGCACTGGGTACTTAGTGATAAGACATTCCATTCCTCATATTTCGTTGAAATTATTGCGAATTTGAGCATTGAGAGTTGACTGGCGAAACTCTAGGCTTTCCATCGGCACCAGAGCAAATTTTAAATATTTCATTTATATATTTATCTCAACACAACTCACAACTCTATTGGAAATCAAACCCCCAAGTTGTCGCGTTTATGGTCACACACTTTAGCCATTGAGCCACGACGGCCTCATCTTTATCTTTATAATAATTATATGAAACAAAGCGACATGGGAGTGAAAATAGGTGACTTGAGTGTAAATAGCTTGTGATACGTAGATGATGCAGTGCTCATTGCATTATCAGAATGCGAGTTGCAGGCGTTGGTCACCACTCTGAAAGAAGGGTGTGAATATAATGGTCTAAGCCTCAATGCGAATAAGACAAAGGTTCTGATTTTTGAACCAGATGAAGAAAGGACGGAATGCAAAATCAGTGTAAATGGTAAGATATTAGAACAAGTAAATAATGTAGTATATTTGGGTAGTATGTTCAGTAGAGATGTAAGATATGAGATGGTTGCGGAAAGGCGTATTACTGCCGGTAACCAAGTTAAGGGCTTAGTTGCATTGATGAGACGGCGACACGTCAGCACAGCTGCACGTTTGGTCGTACACAATGCAGTGTTGGTACCGACGGCAGCGAAACGTGGGTATTACAGAAGAAGACTGAAAGAAAGATGAATGCTGTGGAGATGCGATATCTTAGTAGGATATACAGATCGAATTCGCAATGAAAAGATACACAGAATGGTAGATGCGAGAATGTCACGGTGAGAATGAAAAAAAGCATGCTCAGCTGGTTTGGGTACGTCGAACGAATGATCGAAGAATGGTAATAAAGATGTATGATGGAAAAATGAGCGATGAGAGAGGTAGACAGATACCTCGGTTGACCTATGAAAATACCATATCAAAGATGTTGGAGGAAGGTCACGTAAAAAGCATGAGAACATGTATGAAGAGGTTGATGGCAGTGGATGAGGCGAAAGAGGTATGCAGAGACCGTAGCGGCGCTCCGTTCTTTTATTTATGATTGATAATGTTGATGTTGGATCTTAATAGGATCTTAGACCAAGATAGACTCTCGTCGTCTTGAAACTAAGTAACATTGTATAAGCAATCAAAATAACGCTCTTTGTCCTATAAACAGTTAAACCTATGTCACTTTTGTAATTTATTACAATACAACGATATCTATGCTAAGATTATAAAGTTATTTGTTTTTTGAAGGCGTCGATTTAAGAACTACTAGCTACTACTAGTCCATTTATCTGAGAGGTAGAAGTTATATAATATACTGGCCATACTTAATACCTAAAGTGACTTATCTCCGGCATTTACTATGTGTCATCTTTTAGTTATTTCCATTTGGCTACTAAGCTGAAGTCACAGCTACTAGGTTAATCGAATCCTACACATCATCAGCTTAATTGTAGTGAGAGATTATTTCACAAGATTCATGATACTTAAAGTTTTTCTAGAAGGCCAGTAGCTAGACGCAAACAAATAAAACAATCCATTTGGTGGCACAACTGACCCAGTCACGTATCTGTTGACTCTCTAATGTAAAAGACTTACGTGCCTATCAGAAAGATGTCTGTTTGTCCTGATATATTATTTTCTTTTTTGAAGTCGTGATGGAATATCTCATAAAATGTGTGTAAAAATTTTTAAAACGCCAACTTTTTTATATATTTTATAAGAAATTCATTAGCTTTACTCTGCATCTTAAATATAGTAGTGAACCTAGAGACCTATTATATTTTTTTTATTTAAAAAGATTTCGATTGAGATTGTACCCACAAACTGCCACACTTACGTTGCGCCAAGACTGAACTCGAGAATTTCGCTAGAATTTAGTAAAACCGTGTTCAAAAGATCAATTTTTTAAAAATATATCCCTAGAAACTCTCCATTGAATAGAGTTTAGGAAATCTTACGCGTAAAGTAGCATTTACATGAAACGATAGCTTTAAACTTTACTTCAAACAATGTCAGTCGAAGAAAATACAAGAAATATTAAAATTTACTTTTTTTATTAAAAAATATTTTATATTAAAAAATATCAAAAGAGAAAGAATTATAATCATGAAAGAATTCTGTAGGCTGAACGATTCGGTTAAATTAATAAAATAGCTATCAAACAAAGGTATTTTATAAAGCAATTTGAATATTTAGATTATTAAAATTACTGATAACATATTTATAGTTCTTTTCTTCAGCTTCACGTTGTATCATATTGCATGATGGGTGGCGGAACTAAACGCCGCGGTTTGCTTCGACATGAAAATATAAATTCAAATAAATATTTAATTTCCTCGAGTAGAGATCGAACCCACAAGAAATAGCGTTTACAATCACATACTTGTATCCCTGCGCAGACTGGTCTCTAGTAAAACTACTATTCTGAAATTATTTATAATTTTGTATTAGAAATTATCATAATAAAACAAAATCACATGAAGCCAACTAATCACCTATATATAATAAGTGCTAATAAGAAAAATAACTTTATCATAGTAAATAAATAAACGAGAATTCATACATAACTGCGAAACAAAAATCCTCTTTCAGGAAGTCTTTTCATTGAGCTCCCTCCCATGACGGAGCTTAGAATCGAACGAAAGAAGTTAATACGCCACGATACATGATTTTTGTTGTACTAATAAAATGAATGTATTTCTGAACGTTTCAGAAAATTATTCCATTTTTTTTCAAGTATAAGGCATAAATGTTTTTGCTTGCTTGTCATTAATTTTTTTAGTAAAAAACAAAGTTATTTCTATCGACCTGATCGACCGATAACAGTAATAATATATATTTTTTATACTAAAAAATACTGTAAAACATATTTGTTTGCGATAACTCCACTGCCACCTCTACCTTTATTATGTGGGTCTAATACATGGTAGAGTTTGTGACCTCTATGCTGTATGTAAGGTAAGGAGATCTAGATGAGTACTGAGTTTCATATTCGCTTGGGATAAAATTCAGGTTCTAAATTTAACTTGACAATTTCCTTACTTACAAGTTTTATTATATTTGCAAGTTAGTGTACTTTTTAGCTTGTACTGGACTATAACATTGATATTTGGCGTGTTGCCTGGTGGTAGAAAATAGCCAAGACAAAATTTTACTTGATGAGAATCGGTCTTAACAAATATGCTAAATATTATGCGTGGTCATATAAGGGATCGAGAGTCGCTTGATATGGTTTTTGTAAAATATACATTGACCGTTTCCAGCTTTTTGACTTGGCTGGACATGCTAGCCCATGTCTTGATTACCTATAGTATAGTATTTAACAAAATGTATTTACCTAAGACAGTAAATACATTTTGTTAAATTTTTATTTATGTATATTTATACAGATCATACAAAATTTTTGTCATATTTTTGTACTTAAAAACATATCGCCAAATTAACTACGAACAAAACAAAGCTGATGTGAACTCAGATCATTCTGTAATATATTTAGAAAAAAATGTAAATATTTTACGCTTAGATAAAATTCCGGTACTAACGAACAAGTACATAGATTGGAAGATATTCAGAATAGATTTAGATAGTAAAATAAACCTAAAAATCGCGTTGAAGACTGCACAAAAACTAAATATAAAGCCAATAACATTGTTAAGATTATTCATGGAAATTACACCGTATATTAAAAAGAGACAAGTGAAAAATATCTATCCTACAGAAATCACAATAGAAATACTTATTCAGAAAAAGCGCCAACAGCCTAACCTATGGCATCAATCTAGATCCCCGAGAGATAAGAACAAATTAAATAATTTGACAAAAAAAACTAAAACAGCAAATACAAAGATATAATAGTGACTCAACTGACTGTAACGAAGCGTACTTACTACTTACTTTAAGACCAGACATACTATTGTAGCACTTTTTACTCTATGATTACATTTCTTTTCTTGCAGACATTTGCTGACAAACACAGGATATAACAAACAAGCTGAAGTCCGCAGTTGTTATTTACCACAATATACTCTAAGTGTCTCTGTGATACATATGATATAAAATGTTTATTCTTTTAAGAAATATTATTTTTGTGAAATGGACTGATCCTGGTCGGTCTAGTAATTAATAATCTTTTTAAAGATATACAGTCGTAAATTTGATGAATAGGTTATTACAGATATTGAGTGAAGATCATAATAAAGATCAAGATTAATTTAGAGAAATTTTCTCGATTACCTATGAAATTGTTTAATATATTTATCATTTTGATATCATAAAAATAACACTTTATATATATTGTTTTACATAAAAAATATAATATTTAGCTTTAAACTATATCGCGCACATAGCAGGGTAGGCAGAGGGAACCTGGAAACCTAATATTAAGACACTCCGCTGCCATTAAGACAGTTCTGTTCCCGCCGAATTCTGGAGGCACTTCGAGTTGACAGGCAGAACCCGATGACGCACTTTGCCTCAGAGCGAAGAAATTACAATATTAAATATTTCATTTCTTAGAGAGGAAACTCACAACCTGTCGCGCTTACAGCGCATGCTTGTGTTCTTGGGCCACGACTAGAAATTACAAATAAACATAAAAATAATAATTAAAAACGAAAAATGCTAACACTTTAAAAAATTTCTTACATTTATAATTAGAGAGCTCATACTACTTATCCCAGCGTTACGTACAACGATTCAAAAGTTATATATTTGGGCCCTTACTTAATTTCACCGATTGCTTTATCCACTGTTCTATAAAACGTACTCGTTCAATACAGACTTAATGCGAACAATGCATCATTCAACTCGACAGAGCCCTTTATATAGGTTTTTTATTTCAGATTTAATGCAGCACAATTTGCTAGTAATAGTAACATATAAATTTATTTGGTCATCAAAACTACAAACTATTTAGTATTCTTATAATTGCAAAATATGTTTTGTTATCATATCTTCCATATCTATACTGTTTTTCGTTTCCTTTATTTTATACGTAAGGTGAAACTAAACAGGTTATTCCGTTCCGCTAGAGAGATGTAGAGTAGCGCTCAGAACTATTTTGACAAGTAGAATTTTTTTGATTTACCTACTTCTATGTGACTACAAATTCGAAAAAAAACTAATTAATTACATGACAATGGATGCCAAAAAGGAAAGGATTGTAATAATTCACTCTATCCATACTAAATACATATATTGTAAATAAGATAGACATCTATAGTCGCTTGACTAGCTCTACTACAGGCCAAGCTTGACCCGGCCTCAATAAATACACGAGGCAGAAACAAACTTCAGTACAATGTAAATACCTCGTTAGACTTTATTATACGTAGACCACCAGACGAATTCAAGTACGATATTGTATCACAAAGCTATATACAAAATATAGCTTATAATACTTGTAACATAACACTACAGTGTTATTTTGTTGTAGAAGTTGTACTAACAATAATTTTTTGATATTTATTTTTGTTGATTGATATACTTTTCCAACTTTCTACCTAATTTTCAAAGCATTGCGTGTTGAGTGGTGGAACTGAACGCCACGCTTTGCTTTGTTCCCAGACCGAGGAATTAAATATTTAATATCCCCGAGCGTATCCCCATCGATTCCCAATCTCCGACTAATCTACACCTTTTTTATAAGGTTTCTCTAATTTTCTCATAGTGGGAAAAGTAAACAAAAATCTCTCCTAAAATTTTCACTCTAATTCCGAACGTTCTGTGCTGAGTGGCAGATATTAATGACTGACAGAAATAACATCAGAGCTACAACATTTTAATAATATTATTTTTCAATAGTGTCATGATGTTTATTTTATTTCCATAATATCTTATAATTAATGACATACTAGTCAGTTCTTATAACGTGTACCATAAACTAAGGAATTGCATATTTTGATCGTAACTTGAGCACGTCGTATATATTCCCTATCTCAATCGACGGTTCATATCGACAGTTTTCACAATATACGTAGTTTGCCTATAGTCGAATGATATTTTTTATAGTTATATTATGTTATAGACATGACACCATAATTTATATTTTATTTTCTTTCTATAATCAGCTTCACGCTGTATCCCGCGCACAGCAGGGTAGGCAGAGGGAACCCAGGGTTAAGACACAGCGTTCCCCACTTTCCGCTGACTTCTGGAGACATTGTGTGTTGAGTGGCGGAACTCAACGCCGCACTTTGTTTCGACACCAGAGCGAAGAAACGAAAATATAAATGTCAGTAAATATTTTATCTTCTCGAGTGGGGATCGAACCCACAACCAGTCGATTTTACAGTCACACTTTGTGCCCCTGCGCCACGACTGGCCTTTCTATAATGTCATAAGAAATTTATATTTCCACATTTAGAGGAAGATGGTAAATAAAAATTATTATACATTTTTTTACGTTGAAAATTACTTCAATAATTTCGCATTACGTTCTTAGTAGTATATACTTATAGGATTTATAGATAAGTAGCTTTATTCTTTGAATGCCGTATGCATAGCACTATAGGCAGAGGAAACTCTGTATCAGAAAGTGTTCTACGAAATGGAGTGCCGTTACCTTTGCTGCGGTCAATAAGGTGTTGAGAGGCGGAACTCAATGTCGTGTGATGTCTTCCAGAAGGCAGAAATTATAATAATTCAAGCAATATCCAAACCGTTTTTGCAAAAGTTTTCGCTAAGGTGTGATACTAAGCGCGTTTATTTTGGGTTTGATTCCTAGTCGGGGAAATTAACTATTTAATATTTTTTAGAGGCCGGTCGTGGCGCAGCGGCACGAGGTGTGACTGCAAAATCGACTGGATGTGGGTTCGAATCCCACTGGCGGAGATGAAATATTTACTTAAATTTATATTTCCATTTCTTCGCTCTGGTGTCGAGGTTAAGCGCGGCGTTGAGTTCTGCCACTCAACACTCAATGCCTCCAGAATTCGGCAGAAAGTGGGGAACGGAGTGTCTTAACACTAGGTACCCTCTGCCTACCCCGCTGTGTGCGGGATACAGCGTGAACTAATAAAAAAATAATAAAAAAATATAATATTTTTTATTTCCTCGCTATAGTAACTGAGTAAAGGGCGGCGTTTTCGTTTCGTTACTCAACACGCAGCACCTTAAGAGTTCGGGAGAAAGTGGGCAACGGAAATGACTTTACGGGACAACGGAGTGTCTTAATACTAGGATCCCAAGTTCCTTCTGCTTACCCTGCTATATACAGGATACACCGTGAAGTTATTTTTTTTTATTAAGAATTTATATAAAGCAGGAAATTTCTTTGATCAAAACATTACATTATATTGGTAAAACTTACAAAGTTACTTTGAATTGTTTGTGCTTAATATTCCATACCATAATATTTTATTGTTATGTAAATTTTACCACAAAAATATTTTTTTATTGAATATTCATATTGTCAATATTTACGACAATATCAAATATTACGACATCCGTTTTATGACAAACGTAAAAAGTACGAACGGTTATTCTTCTAAGCCGTGCACGCGGATTTATCTTATATTGCCTAGAAGTATGTATGATATATGAAAGATAAAATTGTATATGGTGTTGATCAGGAGACTGTGTGACTTTGAAATTCTTAAAAATCTAATTAAATCAGCTTTACCCCCCACGCAGCAGGGTAGGCAGAGGGAACCTTCCGCCGAGTTCTGGAGGTATTGCGTGTTGAGTAGCGGACGCGTTTTATCTCGTCACCAGAGCGATGAAATGAAAATATAAATGTAAATAAATATTTTATTTCCTCGAGTAGGGATCGAACCTACATCCAGTCGATTTTACTTGCGCCACGACTGGCCTCAGTCTCATAAAACGAGGCCAGTCGTGGTGCAGGGGCACAAGCGTGGGGCGACTTTAAGCACAATTTGTAGGTTTGATTCCCACTCGAGGAAATGTAATATTTCATATTTTCATTCGCTCTGTTATCGAGGCAAAGCGCATCGTTGAGTTCCGCCACTCAACACGCAATGCCTCCAGAATTTGATCGAAATTGGAGAGCGAAGTGTCTTAATACTAGGTTCCGTCTGCCTATGCTGACTATGGCACTGCTGTGTGCGAAAAAAAAGATTTATAAAAGGTTAACAACATCTACATTAATGTTATTTAATATAATTAAAATTAATAATTCTAGAATCAAGTGGATTAAAATCCTAAATTACATTAAAATTTTCCATTTCGAATGAGCAAATAAAACTATGTGTATATTCAACATCACAAGTTTTATATTAAAAAAGTTTTCGAGTCACTGCCTTGGAAAATTCGTCAAATGTCAGATGAAAAATTTTTAAAATGAAAATTTATATTTTTATCAACAACACAGCACGAACAAGTTTTGTTACATATATTCGATGGTACTCACATAAGTCATACCTGTATATAATTTTGGAAAAAATATGAAAACAATAATACGGCATAATATAAGTATTATTAATACGGTAGCATAAGGTTTTCAGTTAAATCTTAATCTTAAGAATAGATCCTGAAAGCAATTTTAGATTGGGCTTATTTAGTGGAGTTAAATTTTGTCTCAGAGATATTGGTAACTTTGTTTTTTTTTAGCTTCACGCTGTATCTTGCACACGGCAGGGTAGGCAGAGGAAAACTTGTGTTAAGACACTCCGTTCCCCACTTTCTGCCAAATTCAGGAGGCAATACGTATTGAGTGGCAGAACTCAACGCCGCGCTTTGCCTCGTCACCAGAGCGAAGAAATGGAAATATAAATAAATATTTCATCTTCTCGAGTGAGGATCGAATCCACAACCAGTCGTTTTACAGTTACACTTTGTGCTCCTGTGCCACGACTGGAGTGAAACTTTGATGTAAATGATTATTTCTTTGTAAGGACTATTTATAATTTATATATTTTTTTGTTTTTGTACAAATTTTGTACATGAAATGTAGCTCAACTATTGAGTGTAAATAAGTTGTAACAAGCGTATAACAATTTCAACATAACTTGACAAAAATATATGGCACCAAGCACATTGTATCAAGTTTAAGTTTTCATACGTTATTTATCTAAAAATAAAAAAAGCTATTATTTTTTGCATGAAATGTATAACCATAACTTTTGAAGTTAAATAAATACGAAATTTATCTAAATAAACTTCGAACTTCCTTCTTTAACAAAAAATCTCTAGAATTGTAGAGTAACATTGTTTAAACTAAAACTGTTCAACGTAAGAGCTGTCGAGTAGCTAGTAGAGTATCCGGGGAACGTCTGTACTTTTTATTTGAAACACTGCTGGCTACTCTTGTGTTTGATCAAATCGGATTTGTAGAGGTCGTGTAGTAGCTTGTTAACGATTGACTTACAGTTTCATAGTGAATTCCGAACATTAAATGTAAATACATAAACATTTTTTAATCTATTAGGTACGGTGCATTCGCTCTGTGTTTGACTGTTAACGAGATGATAGTGGGTTCAATCCCCATTAATTATATATTTAACTTTTTTTAACTATCTTGGTATACAGGGTGGAAGTGTAAGCACCACTTTAAATAAAACCACAGTTTTAACTACTCTAATAAAAGCCTAATATAAATCAGAAAAAAATAAATTCCCAAAAATGAAAAAGTATTTTTTTCAAACAAAATAAATAATAAAATTGTTATTTTAAAACAAAACGCCATTTGTAAGGATGACGCACGCACACATAAACCTATCAAAGGAACACCGCCGCACACGCCTCATTTCGAAATCGAGTCGTATGTATTGGCGATAAAGTTCAAAGTTGTTTAACCTTTAGTAGTATTTTTGTAGTAGTAAGTGTTTATGTTATTGGAATCTATACGTAATCGCGTCACACGAAATACAGGTATGGATAAAAATCGTGAAATGAAAAAAAAAATCCTACGTCCAAACTGTTGAGGCATCTTGATTAATTTCTTTAGGTATAGGTTTTTTTACCCTATATGCTGTTTCCATAAATGGAGCGCTGCCTCTTCCACCCTGTATAACACATGTTACTGAAACTGTGGAGACTGGAGTAAATACTATTTTTATCAATTTGAAGTCATTCGACTGATTTTATCCTATAAAATAAGTTATAAATCAAAGTGCGGCGTTGAGTTTCGCTACTTATTACGCATATCTCAAATTAGGGCGGAAAATGGGGATGTGAATGTCTTATCACGTCCTACGATTCCTCTGCCTACCCTGCTATATGCGGGAAACAACATTAAATTAAATAAAGTGATAAATGTAGTAGGAAGAAAGTATGTTGCAAGATAAAACCTAATAAGAGCATTCATACAAGTCATACTTTAAGCAGCACATTTTAACGTAATATTTAAGATTTATTATTTTTTAGTTTTCTAAATTTAATATAATTTTATTTTCTTCTCCTCGCAGAATATAACAAAACCAAATCAAAGGTTCTCAATTTCTCCACATTAAACAGTTTGAGGGCTAAATTGTCATGACATCTTACGGTTTGTGAAATTTGAATTTAAATAAAAAACGAACGTTTTTTAGCTTCACGCTGTATTCCGCACACAACAGGGTAGGCAGAGGGAATCTAGTGTTAAGACACTCCGTTCCCCACTTTCTGCCGAATTCTGGAGGCATTGCGTGTTGGGTGGCAGAACTCAACGCCGCGCTTAACCTCGACACCAGAGCGGAATATAAATAATGGAAATATAAATTTAAGTGAATATTTCATCTCCTCGAGTGGGGATCGAACCCACAACCAGTCGGTTTTACAGTCACACCTCGTGCCGCTGCGCCACGACTGGCCTCAACGAACGTTTTGATGACAAATTTACAACTCATTCTTTTCTTTTGAAATTCAAAGCGTGTGATTAACGTAAAATGAAGATGTATTTTGTTCTATCATTCTATCAGTGTTTATACTGACAGTATAGATAATGTATCTATTCTTCGAAGCATTTCTAAGTGTTGTGAACTTTCACTGTATAACTTACTCAGGACTGGAGAGAGAGGAAATCGTTTTAACAGGTCTAGGTATAACTTTAAGTTGTATCTTGCATGTCGCTGATTCACTCTTGTTAACAAGTTCACCTTTTGTTAGTAGGGATTGAACCCACAATCATTGTACAGACGCTACTACCACCGCCTACTGCTCAGTGATGGCCTTAAATATTCAAGAAACTCGTATTTAACTTTGTATAATTAACTAAAATTTAACTTTGTCGTGGGCACAAGAGTGTGACTGTAAGTGCGACAGGTTGAGGGTTCGATATTGGCTTTAGGAAATGAAATATTTATTTAAATGTATTATTTTGATTTCTCTGCTCTGGTGTTAAAGCAAAGCAAAGCGTTGAGTTCCGCCACTGCACACGCATTGCCTCCAGAACTAGGCGGAAAACACTAGGTTTCCTGCTATGTGCAGGATATAGCGCGAAGTTAATGAGTACATATGTATATTAAAGTTTATAGTAGTAACTATTATAGTAACAACTATTTTTAGAGGCATTGTAGACCATTTAAACAATTCAGGCAGCATTTCGTTCGTTATAAACGCACGAACACAAAGGCCTGTTTGTCTTGCGGGCGTCTGTCTCACGTAAGCCCTTCAACCACCACAGCTGGTACACGACGACGCCGCAACAGACAACGATACGGTCAAAATTAAATTGTGCTCGTTTAGTTACCTTTAAAATTATACAAATTTAGTGTTTATATCTATTGGTGATAAAATATATTTATAGCGTCACACTGCATCGTTGAGTAAAGTTGAGTAGGTAGTGGGAAACCAATGTTAAGAAACTCAGCTTCCGCTCAATGAAAAAAATATTAAAGATATCAAATAAATTGGTTTTACGCTGTATCTCGCACACAGCAAGGTAGGCAGAGGGAACCTAGAGACACTCCGTTCCGCACTTTCCGCCAAAGTCTGGAGGCATTGCGTGTTCAGTGGCGAAACTCAACGCCGCACTTTACCTCTACACCAGAGCGAAGAAATGAGAATATAAATGTAAATAAATATTTAATTTTTTTAGAGTGGTGATCGAATCCACAACAAACGAGTGGGGTTGAAATCCACAACAAACACAGTCAAACTTTGTGCCCCTGCGCTACGACTGGCCTCAATTAGTATTGTTACCAATGTTAATTGTTACCATAATGAATTACCACGAGTGGGAATTGAACCCGTCGCGTTTACGTCGCTACACCACGGCGGCCTCTACTATATTATATTCAGAGAATATATCTATGCATCATACTGTATTGTAGTTGAGAAGTGTTAGGTTTCCTTTTACTTAGTAGGTTCATCTGAGTAGTTACCAGAACAATAATAGATATTCTGCTATCAAGCAGTAGATAGTGTAGTTAGTAG
The DNA here is from genome assembly GCA_013421005.1 of Heliconius erato x Heliconius himera. Lineage (NCBI taxonomy): Eukaryota > Metazoa > Arthropoda > Insecta > Lepidoptera > Nymphalidae > Heliconius > Heliconius erato x Heliconius himera. The sequence continues at coordinate 20,550 of JAATLQ010034711.1, forward strand.
TTGATATGCAAATATTTCAATTTAAGTTAGCAAGTGGAATTAGTTAACGTGACGAGTAATACTACTATAATGTTTTTTAGTTTCACGCTGTATCGCCCTTATATCAGGATAGGTAAGGGGAACCTGAAAACCTAGTGTTAAGGCACTCCGTTCCTATTAAAACGACATCCGTTCTCCACTTTCCGCCGAAACTCAACTCCGTGATTTGCTTTGTTGTCATAACGAGGAAATGGAAATATTAAATATTTCATTCCCCTGTGTAGGAATTGAACCTAAAACCATCGTGCTTACATTCTGCGCTACGATGGCCTTGGTAAAATGTTATATGAAAAAAAATTAAAATATTATTATTATTAAAGACTATTTACATCTTTTCGAATTTTATTTAAATTTTGCTCCCTCTGTTGTTTCGGAGATTAGAACGGACAAATAGGAAGATTATTTTAACTGTAACAGTCCTTGTGGCCAGATTAAGTATAAACTGTCAATTAGGGTAGGGGAGAGCGGGGCTAATACTAGCTAATTTCATATTATAGTTTATTTTTCTAATAATAAGATTATTTTGTTATATTTTTTGTTCATAGCAAGTTTTAAATATTCAGCTATGATATATAATACAAAAAAGTCATTTGTTAATACTGACCCCGCATCTGGGGTAAATATTAACAAGTTGGAGCTAGTATTGACGTAAGGGATAATTATTACCAGAGACTAACATTCTTTCAAATATAAATAAACTGTCATATTGTATGTTGTATGTACCAACCAACCAATTTTTTTTTGTCTTTAAGATTACACAAATCAGTACTTTTTATATTATTATGTTTTTCCTATTCCTTAAAATTTACATTAATTAACAATCATTGAATACAAAGGTATTTTTAGCCTGCAAACATTAACGTAAATACTCTAAACTTAATAATTTTTGCTTTTTATTATTAATAATATAAAAAAAAGTCGTCATCAGGTATAAAAAAGGCGAAACTATGTCTGTCCCGCTTGGGAAATTTAACTAGTCTGACAATTCTGCTTATAATCCACTTCAATCAAAGCTCCCCCCCTTTTTTCTTCAAATATTTAAACAATGTCGTGTGACAAATATTGTATTCAGAAGTAACATCTCTAAATTTTCTGTTTTTTCTCCAAAATTTCTTTAGCTGCCAACTTAAATATTTCGTAGGAAGTATTGAGACTCTTGTACTCAATCTTATGTAATTTTTATCTTATGTAATATTTATTAGTAATATTTAAATATATTAACTGTAATTAAATTGTAACTTTAATAAAATTATTGCAAGACCAAATAATCTTTTACCTCTCAATCAGAGGTGACTATCCACAACTATCACAAGCGACGGCCGACTTGCAATAGACCAGTCTAGATACGTTCGGCTGAGTATGTAGTATTTTTAAACCAAATATCGTATTTGTAACTCTTCACGGTTGGCGGGAATAAGCTTGTTAATTCTTACCTCCGTGAAAACCAACCCTACTCTCCCCTAATATAAATCATTTCAATAGATTGTTCTCAGCAAGTTCATTTCAATTTTCCTAGTAAATAAATAATTGCTGTTATTAAACAATAAACATCGTGACCTCTTTACGTAGTATTATTTTATTCATTTTTTATCGGTTTCACGCTGTATCCGGCATGTAGCTGGCTAAGCAGAAAGAGTCTAGAGTTAAGACACTTCACTCCTCACTTCACCGAATTTTCTAAGCATTGAGTTTAGGGTGGCGGAACTGAGCACCGCGCCTTGCCTCGGAACCAGAGCGACGAAATGAAAATAATAAATATTTCACTTCCTCGAGTGGAAATCGAGCCCCATCTGCCGTGTTTATATTTACACGCTTGTGCCCCTACGCCACGACTGGCTTCTCTCATTCGTACATATATCATGCTTTATCATTTTACTATATACCATATCAATGAAACATGATTACGACGTTAACTGTGAACAGATCAATAAAAGCAAGCCTTGAAATACTCGAAACGACTATAATTATAATTTTCTTGAACGTAACGACGTAAATGGATATTGTCGTGTTTTGATGATACACAACATTTCGTTATGTTTTTTTTCTTCAGATTCAAGCTATATCCCGCATATAGCAGAGTATGTAGAGGGAACCTAGTGTTCACATACACAACCGTTTACCACTTTTCGTCGAATTCTAGAGGCATTGCGTGTTGAGGGCAGAACCAGAGCGAAGAAATGAAAATATTAAATTTTTCACGAGTGGGAATCGAACCCAAAACCTGAAGTGTTAGCTGTCACACACTTGTGCTCCTGTGCTACGACATTGGCCTGGCTAGTTTGGTGTATGTTTATAGTTATTATGTCAAGATTTCAATAGCGAAGATTTGTTGTCTTTATTCATGTAACCGGTAGTGAATTAGGCTGCGTACAAGAAATACAGTTACGCGCCACCCGGCTTGTCGGCAACTCTCGGGCAGTCGGGCACGCTGTCGCCGAGCGGTCGGGGAGGGGCATGACGCGCGCTTATAATGTCAAACTTGGGCGGGAAAATGTGTTGGTTGGAGCGAGCAGTACAGTGAGTTATAATTAATTATAATTTTCATCATTATTGTAAGAAATATAGCTATTGGAATTGACAAGTGTTTCAAAATCTACTTTTTGCGTTACAATATGTTTAGGTCTTTGAAATGTAAGATTAATAGATAGATAATAATCGCTGTCATCTAGTAATTCTACGTTGCACAATGCGGGAGAAGTTAACATTCTTACTTTTTTTGACATTAAGCACTTTTACGACAATATAATATTAAGCATATAGAAGCAACGCAACTTCATGTGCATGGACAATCCTGTTTCCTGTCCTGTTTCTGTCTGTTAGGAAAACTAAATTAAAATCGCTAAATTTCAGCGTTCTAGCACACCGCTATATAGTCTTGGCTAAACGTTGTCAAAATAATCCTTCACTAAGTCCGAATTAGTAACCAATAGTTTAGAGTTTTATTACATATAGATTATCTCATCTCAACATAGATATACTTAAATAAAATATCTAATAATATATTAAACAAACAGAACTATCTTCGTTACACTAACGCCAATAAACAATCAATACTACATTCCCACAGTAAAAGTATACTACAATAGCTAACAATTTTGAATTCTGTCGCCCTCACAAACTAATCTCGTAATACCGAACAATCCACGGTAGAATCCGTTTCAATTCCCGTGAACGACCTCTCGGCCGCACGTACACTACCGTTGCAACACTTCGAACAAACGAAAAGCTATTTTGCTTAATATTCGTAAGCAAACATTGTATTGGTACTGAATCTGAAATTTTATAACATTTTTAGAATGGTACGGCCGTCGACGTTATTAGTTTTCAAGTGTACTTAGTGGTTTTGCTAGGAGTTTTTTTGTTAAAATGGGCACATTGTGTAATATTATGGTCGCTCAATGTAAAATGTTATCTTATGAAGTAAATTTTTAGGTCAGTCGTGGCGCAGGGGCACAGAGAGGGACTGTAAAATCGACTGGTTGTGGATTCGATCCCCACTCGAGGAGATAAAATATTTACTTACATTTATATTTTCATTTCTTCGCTCTGGTGTCGAGGCAAAGTGCGGCGTTGAGTTCCGCCTCTCGCAATATCTCCAGAGCTCGGCGGA
>JAATLQ010034712.1:0-24203 GCA_013421005.1 Heliconius erato x Heliconius himera
TAATTAAGGAGATGTCACTGATTCGAAATAACCTAGCATACGACCGGCGTAGTATGAATGACGCGAACGGGCAGATGACTTTGACGGTTTTGTAAATTTTCATACATTTTCGAACTACTGTTAATTTTTATGTAATTATTTGCTGTTTATAATTAATTTATACTTTTCTTTGGTTCTTCGCTTATTCGAGGAGCAGATTAGTTAGATTTTCATAAATTTCTTGGTGTGGTGTAAGTTGCGGCCGCGCGGCATCGGTGTAATATTATTTAAGTATTAAGGAGAGAATTGTTGGTTATTTCATCTTGGTTGGATGGTTATCTATACCGTTGTTATACACTTATTAAATTGTGGTTTTAGTTTTCTGGGATTTTATTTGATATTGCTCGCAAAACTTATCATATTTAATGTAGAAAGGACTTAAGTTATTTCATATAGTATCTATGTACGCGCGCAAGGAAAACGAGTAAAAATATTTTTCCCGGGTAAATCAGTAAAATCGATCACTGAAAGTCCAATAAAAATTAGTTCAGTTATTCTGGATTAGCTTGGGGAAATAGAAAGACAGAAAGAGATAAAATTATTAATAATGTAGCTGGTTTTGTTTAGTTTATTTATTAATATTTTACTATGGTTACGTTTACTTATATTTTTTTTATTTAAATTAGTTACATAATTTCACAAACAATTTCCTAAATATATCTATAAGCATTCGTAAAGTTTAAGCGGGCGAAGCCGCGTCCGGGTCCGCTAGTATAATATAAATTCTTTCATATTTGTTACAGTTCGCAACGGTTACTCGTGCGTGCCAGTGGCTCTGTCGGACGGGTTGGACATCAGGCTTGGTACCGCAGTCACAGAGATATCATACGGCGGTCCCGGTGTCACCGTGAAGGCTGTCAACCCGCGCGCCCCGAACCAACCGCAAACATTTAAAGGTATACCTTCTAAATATCCGGGCTATGGAAATTTGTCACGTGCTGAAATGTATGAGCAAGTACTGTAAGTTTGGTTGGTACAAATTCTGTGTTTTTCGAAGGTTATTTTAGTCAGTACAATTGTTGACATTATTTATTTATTTTATAATATTAATTTACTGTAGTACTATAATATAGTCATTACATATTTATTGTTCGTACAATTATTAATGTAGCTAGATTATTTTAAAAAAAAATATACAACTCGTTTTTAGGAATGGTTCATTTAGGGTATTTAAATACAACATATAAATAAATAGCTAATTTTAATATCGATGTTTTTCCATGAAAATCGATTTGTTACTTGTGTTGAGCAATTTAGCAAACAAATCGTGTATTCAGTCTCACAAAAAGATCGATTAAACCATATAAATTACTCAACACATGTTTAGTTTGTACTATGGTTGTGTATTTTTGATTAAAACTGCCCTTTTGTATGGCAAATTAATGTACAGCACTATATCACCGTGTCTTTTGGATAGATATAAAATGCGTCTATAAATTATTGCCTTATATTCCTTACGAGTAAATTATGCATCGATGACAGTTATGTATGAACGTAATCTGTAAAGCGCTCACTGACTTCACCTACATGAGATTTCTCTTTATTTTTATTCCAACTTTGTTTTAGAATCGATTTTTAATTTACCACGGACATCATCGGCTTTCCTCCCATACAATGTTTTAATATTTCTCGTACATAAATATTGGTCGTCGTGCTGATGAGACGTCGACATTGGCTACGTGTTTTATTTATCATAAAAATTAAGTTATTGTAGCCATAATATTAAAAGAGATTCGCAAAAACAGAAAAGCAGCAAGCTGTCTCATCACCGTAACGGAGGTTATTAGAAAAATCCACAACGCCGTCGGCGGCTCCTTGTCGTTTCTTTGTCGCGGAATGATTTGCAATTCTAAAGCGTTAATTTTACTTTGACGAGGCGCAAAAATACGTTCGGGCCTCTGTTGACCTGGCGGCTTGCCCCCAGGCCCGCCGGTCACTGCGAGCGGTACCCATTTGCATACAGGCGGAGTTTGTGAACACGCTGTAGACGCTAAAGAGGCGGTGCCGACACTCAAGCTACGTCATACAAAAAATCTAAGATGATATGTTTATTATTTTTAAACATTTTTAAAGTGTTATTCCATACTAAGGAAATAAAGATACTTATTAAGAAACGTAAAAAAAATAACGGAGTGGTAAGACGGAGTGGTTTCCGAAGAGGCCCGGGTTCAAATCCCGCTATGTTAATTTTTTTATGTTTTCTTAATAAATATTTTTATTATTTTTTTTTCTTTGTTAATTATCAAAATTGTAAAAGCGTATTTTTAAAGTGGTTGAAGCATATTTATAATAGTAATTTTCACTCACTATTTATGTACGCATTGGGCTAATGAAAACACACGTGGTCGCAATTACAGTAAAGAGCACTTTATTCAGAATGTGGAAGTTGTTGCGGCTTTGTTAGTTAAGGTCAGGCTTTCACGGTGATTGCTTCTAGCCCGCGGCCTTTTCATTTGACGGCCGATCCCATACATTTACAGATATCGTTACACCATCCAACCCTTGCAAAAATATCTACACACGCCTCGGCTCGCGCTATAGTGGACCATACTGACTGACAGTGTATAAAATGGAATACTATATATAATAGAGTGGAGACCACTCTCATTATATTAATAGTTAGGAAAGCAATTTCAATTATTACAGGAAATTGTGCCGCTAGTGCAATGCTATCTATCTATAACTTATAATTTGTAATGCTGTAACCGCGACTATAGAAGTGCTTTTCTTAACAAGTTAGTACAGCTGTCTCATTCGTGTTTTAAAAGTAAATGGTATTAAAAGTTTCAATACTTTCAGCGAACCGAGTTTGTGTTGACATATTTTATTATGGGGAAAAGTTATTGAATGAAGAAAATATAATAGGACTTAATTTTTTTTACATTGTTTTGTACTGCCTATATATTATTTAGAAAAAAAAAATCAATTCTCCTTGTCATGAAGATATAAAAGCTTAAGTTTTAAAATCAATAAATTGTTTCATATCTACCCTTATTTACAAGATATCTACAGTGTAATAAAATATTCATAAATCATTCTTATTTAAATGAACACCAAACAACTACTTCATTAAGATAGCAATATCAATACAAAAAAAAAAACATTTTACTCTACAAAATATTATTATATTTCTCTCTCAATTTCATATTTTTTATTTATCATCGTGGCTTTTACTTATAACGAGTTGTATTTAAGGCGACGTGATCCTGTGCACGCTGCCCCTGGGAGTGCTGAAGGTGGCGGTCGCGAACAACGGCCAAAATCAACAGAACTTCGTTAAGTTCGATCCGCCGTTGCCTGATTGGAAAGTGAGTCTTTATTGATGTTCAACTGTCTGGATATATATTTTTAATATCTGGAGCTGGAATTATCGCATATTTTTGATATTTTTTTATATTGTATTTTATTTAATGAGTATTATTTAATTTAATTTATTTTCATTTCTTCGATTATGTAGAAAAACATATAAATTTTTTTCAATAGACTAAAATAGTCAACTTGCTACTATTTCTAACAGGTAGGTAAGTGTGCCATTTCTAGTTAAAATTGGTAATTCTGGTAAACCATGATATTGTATTTTAAGTACACATTTCTTATAAAGCAAACTATGATAGTGATAGGCTTTGGTAAGGACAAATCGGGCTGAATGATAAATCACTGTGATTTTTATACACAAATAAAGTATTTAGTATTGTTTTACTAAATTAATTGTTTTACCAAATATATTATATTATACCTACGTAACAATGTTTCTGTTTAAATCTAAGATATCTTATCAATATATTTTAAATTAATTAATAAAACTGAAACAAATTTTCCCCACACTTTTGATGATCTTAATTAAATTTTATTATAGGTAGCAGCCATAAAACGGCTCGGCTATGGAAACCTAAATAAGGTAGTGCTGTGTTTTGAAAGAACCTTCTGGGACCCGAGCGCCAATCTCTTTGGACATGTCGGCACGACTACCGCCAGCAGAGGTAAGCTTACGTAATTATAAACAATAGTTAGTAATTTATGCCGAATTTGTATAAAACAAATTTAGATTTATTTGTTTATTTGTATTTAATTCTTTAATTTAAATAAAAAAAATGATAAATAGATTTACATTCTCTTTGCGATACGTGGCGTTGAGCTCCGCCGCTTAACACGCAATGTCTCGAAAATTGGTCGGAAATTGGCGAAAAGATTATTTTACCACTAGGTTCCATTTGTGTACCTTGCTATATAGTAAATCAGCGTAAAGGTACCAAAAACAAAAGAAACAATAAAAATATATAACATACATAGTGGAAATGTGGAAATTTCGAATAAAAATTCCTGTACTGGGAAATTTAAATTCTTTTAATAAAAGGCCTAGCAAAGTTCTATTAGCCCATACACGTTGGCTGCATGCGTGTTGTTGTTGCGTTTTGAGATAAAGAGAATAACATAGTGACATTTTATTTTTATTCACTTCATAATTTTGTTTTGTTTTTTTTTAACGTCACTTAGGAACCCAGTGTTTAGACACTCTGTTACGACATTAAGGTACATCTGTTCCTCACTTTCTGCCCAATTATCTAGGCGTTGCGTGTTAGGTATTGGAACTAAACGCCTCGCTTTCCTTCGTTACCACAGCGAGAGAATAAAAATATTAAATGTTTTCTCCGGGAGTGCAACTCACATTCTTCGCGCTTAGAGTCACACGTTGGGCTGCTGCGCCACGATGCCCTCACACTTCATAAATCATATAAAAACATGGTTACTAATATTGTAAAAGCGAACCGAAACTAAAAGTACTGAATTCAAAAAAAAATTTTGTTTAACAGGTAACTTATCCCGTATGATCTTAATAGTTTCGATGTATCCCACTGTACCTGTAGTCAGGGTAACTTTGGTCACTTAGAATGTTTCATACAAAACTATTAGACATTTAGAAGGTAAAAACTAGTGTGTGAATAATAAATAAAAGTGAACCTTAATAAAACCTCGCTCGTTTCACAACTAACATAAATCGAAATTTGCGCACTCTTACCTCATTAAGGTATAAACGTTACCTCTAATTTACCTTAAAACATAATAATATTTAAAGACGTGCGTACGCGTGTGTGTGATATCAATAGATACTAACGTGCCCAAAAGCCCGCAAATTAACCGCGCAGCGTCCACTCCCCGGGGATGACGCTCGTAAATTATTTCCCCGGTGTAAATAGTGTAAAATGTAGAAACAGCGGTGGCCAACGCGATAACGAATTAAAAGCTGAATAATTTAACGCCACTGAGCAACCCTAAGGGGAGCCCCGGGTTATAAATCACGGCAACCAGCCAAGACAAGCTATTTTTTATGTTATGCTTTAGTACACCGTAAGTCTTTGTATCGGTGGTTGTACTTTGCTAACTATGTTAACGTTTTTGATGGGAATACCGGAACAATTTGGTTGGTTTTTTTTTTCTTTTTTTTTTTTAAAACTAATTTAGTTTCCGTGTAAAAGATCGGATATCAGTCGGTATCGCTACAAAGTTATGTGGGAACACGTGCTCGATACTCGAATATCGGTCGATCTAGAGTCATTTAGTAGCATCGTGGACCTCATTATGACCTTATTGGGTTACTTATTCCTTAAGTTAATTTATCCCCACCACTGTGTCAGTAATCTTGCTTAATTCCGTACCCATATCTATTTAATATCAACATAATATCTGAGACCAATCGTAGCGCAGTGGCACAAAGTGTGACTGTAAAACCGATTGGTTGTGGATTCGATCCCCACTCGAGGAGATGAAATATTTACTTAAATTTATATTTCCATTTCTTCGCTCTGGTGTCGAGGCTAAGCGCGGCGTTGACTTCTGCCACTCAACACGCAATGCCTCCAGAATTTGGTATAAAGCGGGTAACGGAGTGTCTTAACACTAGGTTCCCTCTGCCTACCCTGCTGTATGCGGGATACAGCGTGAAGCTAATTATTTTTTTTAATTTATAAGATCTATGTATGTACGTCGAAGTAAGTATTTTGCGAATGCAAATAAATATTTTCATTTTAAACGTCGTCGTCGTGGCTATTCTCAATTGTTCCTTTTTAAAATGCCGACATTTCTACGTAAGCTTTTATTTCAAACTCTTTAATGGAAAAATGCTGAGCCGGACCTCTTTGTTGTATTTTTGTTCTTTTTAATTTAAAAGGCATCATGTGTTAATGTGCATCTATAAAGAATACTTAACGACACGATTAACTGAAATTGTTTTGTTTATTTTATAAGAGAAAAAAATATATGAAAAGTTATAAATAAGTATTAAAGCTTGTAATATAGTAGGTATTTTTAATTTGGAAACAGTACGCACTGTGATTAGATATATCTATATGTACCTATGTTATCCTTATTTAGTATAAGAAATATATGATTTGTAGGTTTTTTTTCGCCTTCACATTGTATTCCGCACACAGCAAGGTAGGCAGAGGGAACCTGAGAACCCCTAGTGTTAAGACATTCTGCTCCCATCAAGACACTTCCGTTCCCCACATACCGTTGAATTCTAGAAGCGCTGCGCGTTGAGTGGCGGGAGTCTAACGCCGCACTTTGCCTCGTTATCGGAGCGGGGAATTGAAAATATTAAATATTTTATTTCTCTAAGTGGGAATCGAAGCCACAATCGTACCGCCATATTTACACTTGCACGCTTGCACTTAATAAAATATTTTTATACGAAACAGACCAACCGTGGCTTCGAGTTTATCCATCCGACACGCGAATGTCGACAAAAAAGGTTAAAAGTGGAGAACAGAGTGTTTTAGCACACTGTTATTCCAATTTGCCGTATGCGATGAACATGTGGTTGTAAACATAATATACCGTTGTAAGCATATCTAGAAAATGCAAATGCTTAATGAATAACAATTAAGTAGCGCTTATTTGCCTCCAGCTTATTTTCCCTAAGTTGAGGAACAGAATTGTCTTAATGAGAACGGTGTGTCTTTACAGTAGCTTCCCAGGTTCCCTCTGCTTACTTTGTTATGAGCGGGATAAATTGTAGAGCTATAAGAAAAGGGCTTATTACTTCCCTACTTTTATTCTATACTTACTTCTAATAAACAATTAAACCATAAACAGGTGAGCTGTTCCTATTCTGGAACTTATACAGTGCGCCGGTCCTGCTGGCTCTGGTCGCAGGGGAGGCCGCGGCGGTAATGGAAAACGTCACCGATGACGTCATAGTGGGCCGGTGCATTGCAGTACTGAAGAGTATATTTGGACACGCGGCCGTCCCACAGCCCAAGGAATGTGTTGTTACCAGGTAGTGTGTGGATTTTGTATAGTTTTATATTAAAATTAGAGTAAAAAATACTTTGTTAATAATATATTTTTTTATAATTTTAATTGTGATTTAAATTTTTGTACTTGTACATTTCGTGCTAATATTTCAAAATAGGATATTTTATGTCTCTTCTACTATCTACGTAATAAACGATGGATATTTGTGGAGCTCGACTCCAAACAGTGTTATATAAGCAGGCACCAAAACTAAATTAAATAATACACGAAGCGCGTATAACTTATCAAATATACAATTCATCGTTCAATATATTCAAATTCTATGGCATACATAAACACAACACAATAAGCCCCTGTTAAAATCCTATTTAATTAAAAAAAAAAACTAAATTTCTAGTCCGATTTAGGAGACCTGTCTACAGCTGGCAACGCTAAATCGCGCAGTTTCGATTTTCAAATTGCTCTATATCCGTCCGGCGGAATGCAATACGAGTGGTTATGTTAATAAATTCCATTACCCCATGACGTAGACATGCCCGGCCTTTCAACCTAGTATTTGCAATACACGTTTTGTATTCAGTTCGTGGAGCTAGCTGGTTTGCACTAAACTAGACCGATGTTGCCACAATAGTGTGTTAAACGCCCTTAGAACTTAAGTTAGTTTAGATATAGCCTATAGTGACTTAAGTGTCTAAAAATTATTTCTCTCTCTCTCTCTCTCTCTACACTATGTTGCGTATACAAATTGGCATTACGGTCACCGTTGTCAATACTTCCATGATGTGAACGATCACAAAATTCGCTCACGAATCGTTCCGTTTATGCATACAATACCGTCTATTTGTATTGTTTTGCTCTTTGAATATGACATTGTAGTCGTTATTTAGGTTATTAAAATGTTTGCGGTAAAGCTGGCTTTGAATTATTGAAAAGTCTTATGGTAAATGATGGTTTGTGTCGTAAATGTTGTCGGAATTTGCGTTGTGGCTTTTCAGCGCCTCAAATGGTATTGAAAATACATATTTAGAGCTTATGCCGGAAATTATAACACACACGACAATATGTACTCGTACGTTGTTCGCGTACAGCGTGTTTTGTGTTTAACAAATCATTGAGTAAACTTTGTGGTCGAGGAATTTTATGTGTTTTGCTTGTACGCCTATAAAATTGTATAAACTATGTTTGTAACAGGCTTTTGTATTGGGAGAAAAATGAAGAATATCTTATTATTTATTATTCGGTGCAGTTTTATAGCTTGTTTTTTTTTATATTTTTGTATTTATATTTTGATGATTGTATTAAAACGCTATCTGTATAGGTAATATTTTTACATAAATAAAGTTAAATGTTTATAGTAAACGTAGAAGATTTAAATATTACTAAAATAATTCATACATTATCAAATTATATTATGAACATTGCACATAGTACCTACATAAAAATGCACTTTTAATTTTTTTTAGGCTTTTTAGAAACAGTAAAAGTTTCATTCTATACATAATCAAACATACTTATTATGTAGGTACATATTTATTTAATAATACTAAACAGCGAATTGATGCGTAAAATACGCGCTATCTACCATACATATATGTCATTTTATGCAAAAGTATATAATTTAAAACATATGGCAGTGTGTAACATTTATTTTAATGCATCATTTAATACAAAACTTATCTGCTCTTCTTCTCTATATAAATCATAATTGTGGTAAATTTCATCCGTACAATTTTCTTAAAAAAATTACAACAATCTTTGTAGCCTCTTAAATAAAATCATGTATTTAATATCTATATCTTAATAGAGGAGGAGGCCAACTAATATATATATATTTAAAATTAAGCATATAAAAGATATATAAAATTAATACAATAAATATAACATACTACCATACGTCTAACAATACACGCTGTTGTATAAAGTGACATACACGTTACTATGGCAACGGCGTATATTGGTTAACTAATACAGGTATTAGATACATACTTGTGCACCCACAGATGGCGCGCTGACCCCTTCGCCCGCGGTTCCTACAGCTTCGTGGCGGTGGGCTCCTCGGGAACTGATTACGACCTGCTGGCGGCGCCGGTGCCGGACGCTTCTGGAGAGAATAGACTGTTTTTTGCAGGTGACATTAATAATCAATATATTATAGATATACCCTGCCATATGCGAAGGTACAGCAGGCTAGGCAAAGGGAACCTAGTGTTAACATTCTGTTGAGCTAGTGGGAAGTAAATAAAAAAAACTTGTAATATTCGTATATAAGGTGAGCACACGATGCGCAACTACCCCGCGACGGTGCACGGCGCGTTCCTGTCGGGGCTGCGCGAGGCCGGCCGCCTCGCCGACCTCCTCATCCCGCAGCCGCCCATCACCAGCTCCAGCATCGCAGCCGCTTTGGCTAGTACTCATACTTAATGTTTTATTTATTTTCGGCATCGGATTATTATTGTTTTGTACTGTATTCTAAATGTTAATAACGTAAAATAGTAATAAATACTATTTCTGTTACTGCTAAGGAGGCGATAAAGTTGGATCAAAAATGTGTTTTGACATTATAAATTTATGAATTGATAAGAAATTGACAAATGACATTTCATGAACATGATTTAAAAATGAACTGTAAATTTAATGTATTTTTACTGAGGATCAATTTTAAAATGTAAGTATGTTAGTAAAAATAAAGAATCTATTAAAAATCCTAAATTCTCGATTTTGGCAATAATTGGATATCGATTCTGAATTTCATGTATAGTGGTGGGTAACTTTTATTACAAAAATATACAATTTTCTTATAACCTAAGGTACTTTTTTGTTTTTGACTAACTATAGAATGATTATTTGAAATCTTATACTAATGAATAAAATATTACATACAAAAAAATACTCGTAGTCAGTTATTTCTTTAATGTACTTCTATTTTGAATTGATATATTTTTATAAAAGGGATATAAATTATTACTGTAAAATATTTAAATATGAATAACATGTTTTTTTTTTCTATTTGTATGGGGCTCTCTATATTTAAAATCTATTTCAATTTTAAAAAGCTAATCAACCGAAAGCGTTTCTATTTAGTTAAATTTGAACATTGATGAAATATCAATTGCATCCGATAAGATACATTAGATACATCGTAAAATAAATTCACTTTAGTTTAGAATTTTTTATATTGACCAATAAAAATACAAAAAATCGTTATTTTAATATTTACAAATAAAATTTATAAAATGAATTGAACTGTAGTACCAATTATTTTGTATAAAAGTTATATAAATATTGAAAAACCCTCATGTAATAAAAAGTAAATAAAAGGCTAAGGCGATTCTTAAATAAAATTAAAGTAACAAAATGACTTATAATCTTCTTTTTTTTGCCATAAATGAAATATTTCAATTGAAGCAGTAATCTGTAAATTCACATATTTTATGATTATTAATATTTTTTATATGATTGAGAATGTTTAATAATCCTATGTCTTGTAATTTGTAACGGAAAAGAAAATGATTTCTTATAGTGTGTTAGTAAGTTTTATTTTTTTCTTATATAATTTTTGTCTTAATTTTATTTTCTTTCTAGGTTAGACATTATTCGATTGAACTATTAATATTAAGATGCTCATTTAGTATAAAAATGACCAAACTCAAAACTAACCACTTTTGTTTTTACTAGCCATAAAAAGTCTAAGAAACTGAAGAAATTCCCCATAATATTCAAATATTTGAGTTCGATAACTTCCATTCTGACATAACTGTGAATTTTTAATTTGGCCCAAACATCGACATTTTTACGACTGTCATTATCAAAACTACGATAAATAATAGAAAGCGAGCAGCAAATGAGAGTAAAAACAATAATGAAACACGGTCTCTTGCCAATTTTATTGTCTCTCTCTAAGCTAGAGAGAGCAGTTTTAAATTAACAGCAAGATAATTAAGGACCCTAAAAGTTTTAAGTTCCTCGCTAGTTAAGAGCGACGTTTTAATTAATGTTTGTTTAGTTTTTTTTGTGTTTTTTTTTGTTTAACGTAAACTGCAGATGCGATATTATAGAAAATATTAAAGAGAAATTTATGTTTTGCTTTTAAGATTTTTGTAACTCAATGCTTTGTTCATTACATTTAAGTCTTTTTACGCATATTTTTTATTGTTCTAGAGATTAAAATATATACATAGAAATATAGAACAAGCACTATATGAAGATTCTTTTATAGGTTATAGCTGTGTTTTACATGCCACAGCTTTAATTGCGCAGTGTTTCACTATAGCCGCGACAGTTGTGGGTTCGATTCCCAATGGTTCCCATTAGTTCTTTTCATTTCCACGCTGTCTGTACAAGGCAAAGCACGGAGTCACTTAACACGCAACATTGCCTTGAAAATCGGTGGGTGATGTGTGAGGATCAGAGTGTCCTAATCTTAGGTCAGCAGGGTACCAGCTATATGTGGGATACTGCGTGAAAGTAATAAAAATAGACGCGTTATTTTGTATAAGATGTACTGCCACTATAAGCAACAGTGAGTTGGACTACCTAACATTGATTGTTACTAAATATCCTGAAATTGTCCTGACTGACATCCTGAAGTATTCATCTATGTATTTTAACTAATATATGTATGCATTGTAGAAGTGTGAAAATGAAATTAGTTTTTCTTTTTTATTTATTTTTGATCTATATATAATGTATGTATGAAATAAGTAGATATGTATAATGTCTTATACAATATCAGTAATTTATATCACGATGGATGACAATATGTACTTTTCTTATAACCATTTTGAGTTCTATATGTCTCATGTAAGTTACACAAGTTTTTCTTTGTTTATTTCAGTGATTTATTGTATACTTACGTCTTTTATTTCATGTAATATTAGAAGTAAAAATATTCATAATAATAATAATCTAGCTTTAAGATAAAATTTTATATTTCAAATAATAAATTCATTCGATAATAAAAATACATATGTTGTATTATTTTTATTCCGTTTCTGGTGTATATTATTATTGCAATTTTTAGCACATTTTGACTAAATAAATGAGAATTATATTTTGTATCAGTTCGGTATAAAATGACGGTGTTAGATAAATTTATTTACACTAAAGTTATTGATTTCGTTTATTCGTTTGCTTGCGACTTAACATGACATATCCAACATTAAAATAAAAGATTTGTTCAATTCGTTTTTCGGTTTGACTAAGATTTGAAACCCCACATCGAGCCAGCAAGCTAGCTAACAGGTAACATTTCTACCCGATTGCAAGGAAGTTTTGTGAAAAATAAATCAAAAAGCAATATTATCGTCATTCAAAGATAAAAATATTGATGTTTTGGTTGGCCTTCATTTTCCAACTGCGCCTCGAGAACATTAATATTTTATAATGACGTACATATATGTGTTTTTATAGAACATTTTTATCAACATATTTAACTTAATGTTACCTTTTTTTTAATAATCAAATTCCACATTTCGCCAGTCATTTTCATAGAAACCATTATGAAGCCAATAGAATATTTATCGTTATATTTATTACAATGATATCGTATCATAAAATGAACTGCCACCCCTCAATAAATAAAATTGATTTCGTTAATACAATATTCAGTTGCCTGCCGCTCTAAGGGAAGAAATTGGGCAATTTAATGATAACCAAACACACCTGCCCACACCTGTGCTACAATTAATAAGGTACATAAAAAGTGAAACAATTTATTGACTTTACGTTTGTTGTCCTTTTGAATAGTATACTAGTTTAATACTTTGGATATGTCTGTATATATTCCTATTAAAGTAATGTTAAGAGAATAAATGAAATAACTATTATTTTTTACTTGTTGTTTTAAAGAAGAGTGACAAAAACGAGTATTTTAAGAGTATGAAGATTTGTCATAAACTACAGTTTTTTTTTATTTAGTTTCCTCTCTATTTCCTGATAGCACATTAACTAAATATATTTTGATATACTATATTCGCTTTTTGCTTTGTAACAATCTTTAGCAAAGGGTATATAAAACCAATTTATTGCTTACAATTATAGTTATACATTTAAAGTCAAATCATCTGTCCATGTGAGTCATTATTTGATTTTTGTCCTAACTTCCACAGCATTTATTTTTTAACATTATGTGTCTGCATAATACTAGGTCGAGAAAATAAATCTAGATTCTACACTTGGTTGGCTTGTACTGATTTTTTTGTTTAAAGTCAATGTCAATAGTCTATATTCAAGCATGCATATGTATATAGAAGCACTAGAACTAGAATTGTACCCAAGTGGAATTCAATGAAAACATTCTTCATGGCGCTCCGAAGCCTAATTACAAAATGATTAGAAGATCAACTTTACGCTGTATCCCGCAGACTGCAGGGTAGGCAGAAGGAACCTAGTATTAAGACACTCCGTTCCCCACTTTTTGACGAATAAAAATTATTAGCAGATCGTTTATGAGAAATATATTTTTATTAAAGTAAAAAATTATGCATTCTTAATTTTACAAAAAATATTAAAATGTTAACGAAGTCATTTAAAATAATAACACACAAACAACTTACCAACAATACATATTATACGTAATAATATAAAAAAATATCAATACAAGATAGTTTCTAGGCAATCCTTATATAGCTTAATAAATCGATATCCTTATTTGTGAAGTCACTTGCAACTAGTTAGTCCAATATTTAATTGCGACAAGTATTCAATTTATTTATATAGAAACTAGAATTATTATATTAATATTAATTTCAAAGAGGAATGTAGTATACATATGGTATACAGTCGTGGTGCAGGGACTCAAGCGTGTAGTGCTAAGTAGACATAGCGCGGCGTTGACTTCCGCCACTCAACAAGCAATGCCTCAGGAATTCGGCGTTACTAGTTTTCCAGGTTCCCTCTGCTACATGCGGGGTACAGCGAGAAGTTAAAAAAAATATAGTATGTCGAAAGCTATTTATTATAGTTGTAATATACCTATAGTGTTTAAGCAAACTTTTTATTATTTTGTCATATAAAATGCCACTGCAAATACGTGTATAAAGTATAACTACATTGCATATAATATTAAATTGTATCCAAAATGCTATATACTATAAATATTACTGTATAATACATATATGTATATATGTATGTATCTAGGTACCGTCGGTTTCATTCTGTAAAAAAATATAGTTTTTTTACAATCTTAATTATTTTTTTTCCATCGACGATAGACTACGAAAAGTAATAGAATCAAAGACCAGGACAAAGAGTTTTAAGTTTAGAGTTCCACAATACGATTTCAATGTATAATAGCGGGACCCTAAAAAACAAAATGCTCATAGTAACTTTATGTTAAAGCGTTGGGTGGAGTAGTGACGGATTTATGTGGGCTTTTTAATTGCATTTTTAATTATTTCCCAACAACGCTGCCGGCAAATTGAATACGAGTGTGAATTGTTTCAGCCTTATCTGATGAAAGTAGTTCAATAAACTGTCAATTTTAAAATGTTTACGGTGACATTTATTTGAGCGGATTATATTAGGCCCGGGGATGATAAATAAACAGATATATATATATATCGAAACTTATGTAGATGGGTATTGGTATATTTATTTCGACGCATTGCGTAAT
The DNA here is from genome assembly GCA_013421005.1 of Heliconius erato x Heliconius himera. Taxonomy (NCBI): domain Eukaryota; kingdom Metazoa; phylum Arthropoda; class Insecta; order Lepidoptera; family Nymphalidae; genus Heliconius; species Heliconius erato x Heliconius himera. Next base: position 14,906 of record JAATLQ010034712.1, read on the forward strand.
TTCTCTACACTGGTGAGTTCCACCACTCAACATACAATGTTTCGTGGTCAGGTGGAAAGTGGAGAACGGAGTGTCTTAGCATTAGTATTTAAAATATATTTACACATTTTAAATGAAACTATTTTAACCGGATTAATCGCGTATATTTTAGATTATACATTTTGGAAACCCGACGTTTCGAACACTTCCAAAATGTATAATCTAAAATATACGCGATTAATCCGGTTAAAATAGTTCGATTTAAAAAAATATAAGCACATCAAGTGAAACTATTTATTCATATATTTTCTGCATTTTGTGATTTGTGAAACACAATACCCAATGTCGTTTCGGTTTTTCATACAGGAATAATATATAGACATAATATTCATATCCTCGTCTTTTAGATACAACTCAAGTACGACATAACAGAAATATAAAATTAAATTATTATATATTAATTCTAAAAAAGGTAACCAGTTGTACTGGTCTTAAAGCGCGTTAAGTAGCGGCCCGCTTGGCCGATCCTTTTCATATCAAAACAAGACGAAAGCTTTGCAAACAAAAATAAATAAAATACATATATCTTAATGATATATAAATAGAACAGAATTAATATAATTTACAATAAGTCGTGAAGGCCAGTCGTGGCGCAGGGGACAGGGTGTTGGTTCGATCCCCACTCGAGGAGATAAAATATTTACTTACATTTATATTTTCATTTCTTCGCTCTAGTGTCGAGGCAAAGCGCGGCGTTGAGTTCCGCCTCTCAACACCGAATGCCTCCAGATCTAGGCGGAAAGTGGGGAACAGTATGTCTTAACACGGTTATAGGTTCCCGTTACCTACCGTGCTGTGTGCGGGATACAGCGTGAAGCTGATTTATTTGATTTATTTTATGAATATTTGATAAATTTTCATTTCTGATCGTACGTTATAAGGAACGTTTACGGACGGTAGTTAAAATGTAATAAGATAATATTTAATTTCACCATATTGCAGTAAATGTGTGCCTCACTGAATATATTTTTAGCTTGCGATGGTAGGCCAGTGAGGCCTAGTAGATAGAGGGGCCTAGTAGATATACCCTAGCAGATAGAGGGAACCTAGTGCTAAGGTACTCTTTACTAGAAAGTGTTTCGTCGATTTTTTTGTGTGGTGGAATTAAACCACACGCTTTATCTGGTTACCAGAGAAAGGAAATGGGACTACTTTATTCCCCTGATCAGGAATCATACCCACTTTGGTCGTGTTTTCAAAAAGTGTCAAACGCTGCCCCACTACGCCACGACGACCTCAATGCAATAGCTATAGTTATCCTATTTAAAAATGAGAAACGGAACGGTGTACATATTTACGTGTTCTTTCCTTATCTTGCAAAGATGTAAAGATGCGTAAATGTAAAAAGAATAAGATTAATGATATAGATAATATGTAGAACTATAAATATCACGCTTTATGTTTTGCCATTTGCCACAACAAAAGTATTTGTCCCTACTTGTATTATCTTTATTATATTTATTTACCAATTAATAAAACGATGCGGCGTTGAGTTCCGCCATACAACGCACAATGCCTCCAGAATTTGCAGGGAAAGTGGGGAAAGGAGTGTCTTAACACTATGTTCCAGGTTCCCTCTGCCTACCCTGCTTATTTGCAGAAGTTAATAAATAAAAATACAATAACATAATCTATTAGAGTATTAGTAAGTCTAAACTACAATAGTTAACGTCATTATTATACTATAGATATCGATCTATAGTATTTTACTATTAAATGTAATTTTACCCTTTCGACATGTATATGTAATTGTTGAATTAAACCATACATACATTCAGACGTCTTAATTCACGATTAATTGTGTTAGGATGTGCCAATAAATTTAAAGTCGTTATAAGACACTAGTTAACTTAGACAGGCCTATTCAAAACCAAAACATAATAAGTCAATTTAAGCACCAAACGAATTTAAACCTTATATGTTAAGTTAAACCACTAATTTTAGGTTCAAAATGTTGTGTATTAGATGTTTTATGTGTTCCCAAATAGATTTTAGTTGTCCACGCCCACTGATTAACACGAAAGATAAAGGCTGGCTTAATGAAGTATTTTTATACGTAGCGTTTTTTCTCATTGTTAAGTGAACGTGAGCACCTCAACGATGTTGATGGAATAGCCTCTTTTATTATTAGTTTAACGATATTATAGGATATAACCTTAAAAAACAGGTTAACACATAAGTATTCATATCAATATTGTGTTTTTTGTTTTCTTTCATTTTGTTCCTTTCGCGGGGCTAACCAAAAAGCTGTTTTTTTATGACGCTCAGAGAAAAACTAGTGTCTAAACACTCCGTACACTGCTACGTTTGTACCTTCATACCAAAAATAAATCAATTTCTTATTAAATATGAATCATTAATTATATATTGCTAAACATCTCTTATCTTATGGTTACATCAATTTAAAATATGTATGTAAGTATATTATACGAACACTGGAAAGTTATTGTCTATTTACATTTTGCGAGGTTATTTTTGATAATATTAGTAAAGAATCTTCTTGATATCGATAAATTACATTTTTTTTTGTATACATATGTTTTTTTTTAAATAAAATTACATTTACAATATTATAAGACAAAAAAGGAAACACTTCACATTTAAAAACTCTAACGCTTTAAACGATATCGTAACTTATGATTTAAAATAAACATCTTAGATAACAATAAAATGTATTATAACCTGCTAATATCCTAAATAAATATAATATCCTAAATAAGTTCATGATAAAGATTAAGGAAGCACGTTTACTATTATACTAATTTAAATATATATTTCTTTCTTTGTAAAATATTTTAAAAAACCTGTAGAAAAATATACTTACCCAAAAGATTTAGCTAATATATTGTTAACTTCCTTAACAGCTCATAATTACCTACAACTTACAAAAACTGTGATATTTATAACAAAACCGCTCCATATTTTTCTCTGTCTAATCGACATTTCGTTACAATTAACCTTACCAGGCTTAGAAAAATCGCCGCGTAGTCTAACAAACGAGGAATTAATATCGGGAGCCCAACCATTTATATCGAATTCCCACTTTCTATTTTGTACGACAACGGCCCTTCCGCCCTCGATAATTATGCATCAAGATAAAACACTTTTTGTTTGCATAAGACTCATTCTTACTCAGGTATTAGACGGTTGAGGATAACGTTGTTATACTAATGAGTTAATGTTATTTTAATTTGTTAATTAACTGGTGTGTGCAGTAAATATGTACTGAGTGTGTTCAAATTAAGTGAAGCCCGATTTTAAGTTTTTTTGTACACGATAATTACAGCCCGGCTTCATTTCTTTGGTGCGTATACGATTTCATCCTAAGAGTTTTAAGGTTGGCAACTATAACGACATATTTGTATTGTCTGCATTTCTAAAACTAATTTTTAATGAGTGTGATCCTCACTTTATGAAATTCATATTGTTTTTTTTTATTCTCAGGGGCCTTACTCTTGGAACCAATCCCTTCTTCTTCTCCTGAAAACAATCTTTTGATATCCAATGATCAATCCTCAATAAATATCATTTCGTACTCTCAAACGTAATGAAGTAGTAAGTCTATTGCCACCCACTGATTGATGGTTACGTTAAATAAAAAAAGTTGAAAAAAATCTTTTGAATTTAAGACTGAGATTGATGAAAGCATTTTCATTTAAGGAATATTTTAGTTGTAAGTATATTAAAGGTTCCTCAAATTTTAAAGCAATACAGTATGAGGATGTAAGGTTTCAAATAACAAAACAAAATAATTTTCACCTTATTATTTTACTTTACATTTTATTTAGATATGTGATGGAGAATTAAATATATTGTCGGTGGATACTTCTTTTACAGGAGCTTTACGTGGCAGCTTCATATGGAACCGGCATCCAGTGAAAAATGATTTAATTAACTTAAATAGTAGTGGAGTGAAGACTCTGGATATGCTCAGATGAAGTATACTCCTATTATAGATTCCCCTGTAGGAAGTCCAGGAGAATTCTACGCTAGAACCCATTGCTTCACATGCAATCCTGTGGACAGAGCTGTACAAGATTAAAAATACTATAGGTATACTGTAAGCAATATTATAAAGTCATGGTGTGTGGTGCACAACATTTTATTAAATATTTAATTTTTTCGAGTCGGTAACGTCGAGTCAGTCACACGCTTGTGCCCCTGCGCCACGAATGGACTCAATACATATATAGCAGTATTATTTCTTTGTATGTTTTTGTTATTAAGAAGCCATTTTTAAGACGTTTTTATTATACCGACCTGTAACCATTTATCAAATCATCTGCCTATGTAATAAAATTTAAAAAACCTTAAATTCATCCGTAAAAGCGAACTCAGCAGATGATTTAGCCCGAAGATGGGGCGCTCCCAAACCCTGGATTGCATAATAATAATACCATACATTTTGGGGCCGTTAAAAAACAAGACAATATATATAATAACACATTATATACATTTCTTATGATTACGAGGACCCGACAGTGGAGCTGGGAGCTGGCTAATAGATGTTCCGTTGGCCATCCCCCAGTTCCATCATACTTTCTAACGCCCAATATTAATAATCTATCTCCTACGTCAATCTTCGATTGTTCCATATATTAATCCAATCTCTAGATGGATAGATATATGGAACAATCGAAGATTGACGTAGGAGATAGATTATTAATATTGGGCGTAAATTAAATAGAGGTTATCTTATGTTTATACACAAATAAATCTTAAAAAATTGTTATTTAATCAAATCGATAAGCATGTGACTAACTTATACAGGTCAGATCGGTGTTGTATCTGTAATGTAAACCACAATTCTGAAACACTGACATTTCAATCACATCAACATTAGATAAATAAAGCTAATTAATCAGTTAATTAACAATCGCTATTATCTTGTCACATAATTAGGTCAACACGCTGGATACATACGAGCACTATTTAAAGTGTATATTTGATTTGGTGCACTAAATTTTATATGTAATGTTTGCAGAGTGCAAACATGGATTGTAATAATTTGCTATTAATGTCAGTTTAGGGTACATCTATAGTATGCATAAATATTGAAATTTATTATTATGTACATAATAAAATGTCTATTAAATATGTAATTGAATTTAATATTTTTCTGAATTATTTTAATTTCTCCGCTCTTGTAAGAGAAAGACCGACGTTGAATTTGGCTTTTTAATAAGCAATGTAAATTCGAGCGAAATGTGTAAAACGAAGGGCAGGACAAAAATTACATAGTTACAATTTTTATTATTTTTATAAAAAAATATATTATTCAATTTACATTCATCAGACAATATTAATATAGTAAACGTTTCAAGTAGAACGACCGATTTTTGATTTAAATATAAGGAGCGACATCTAGTAACATATACTCGCACTACTTAGCATGATTTCTGAGAGTTCGATTCATATGACGTAGTTGGTACATTATAATATAGATGTCGCCATTGTTGACTGCTCATGCGCATTTTTTTAAATATTCATCGTTGATTTTAAGAAAATTATATTATATATAAATGCTGATATATATATATGTAATATAAACGTTAAATAAATGTTTGATATTTAGTCTACTGATTTAATTTATTTTAATTTTTCAATAATGGTCGACAGATGGCCGTGTTGCACTTTTAATGCGCTTTGTATGACGTTTATTGTTACTGTTACTGTTAATTTAATCCTAAAATCATAGAGGACGCTTATACATTCTTCATATACTACTTACGTCTTTGTGCGGATTTTGGAAATTGTGTGGTTAAGTTTGGAAAAAAATATAACTAACTTTCCGCAAATCTTTCAGTCTTACTAATATTCTATTTGTGAAAAGATCTATTGTAAAAGTTTATATAAATTTTATTTTTTTACCCATTAAGATTACAATTACTAAAGCCTGAATCACTTAAAAACTCCTTATTGATGTCTTCTATATTTAAATGATGAGAAGAAAACTGCAGCAGTTGATTATGCACATTTTAATAAAGATTTAAATACAAATATTTATACTTTTGAATTTAGAGCAGTATTTGAAACAAACAAAACTTTTACTATACAATTACATTCGCTTTCACTTATAGCAAATTACATCGAAGGGGTTTTTTCGAACATCAGGTTAATAGTGTTAGCTATTGGCTTTTAAAGTGACATCGGGTGGGTAGGGAAGAGGGGACTCTGTCACTGAAAAATTTGCAAGCATTACGTGGTTGCTTGAGAAAATGTCGACGGTGGCAAGGCCGTCCTCTGTGGGATTAAAATCTCGGCCATCGATCGAGTTGGCAGCATCAAAAGAAATACGTAACGCCTTGTATAGATTTATTTACAAACATTTACAAACATAGCTGCCTATCAAAGAATAATGTTCCCATAGCATAGACACTTGCTTTGATATATTAGAGAATTTGCAAGGAGAATTGATGCTTTTTTCTTTCTTTAAGTAATAACTTAAAGAAAGAAAAAAGCATCAAGCAAAGAGAAAGGTTACCGGTTTGGTAGCAACTAATAAGTTGCTACCAAACCGGTAACCTTTCTCGGTATAAAAATTCTAATTGTGTTTTTTTAGCTCCACGCTGTATCCTGTGCATAGCTAGGTAGGCAGAGAGAACGTGGGAACCTAGTGTAGAACACTTCGTTCCCATTTAGACTCTTTTCGCAAATTCTTTATGCATTGCGTGCGAGTGTCGAAACTCAACACCGGGCTACTTCGGTAGGTCGTTACCAGAGGGAGAAAATGACAATGTTAATTATTTTTTTGACAAAATGAGTATAGCGTACACTTATAAATTTTATTGATTTATGGTAAATGTATTACATTTAGCATTTTAGAAAAAAATACTAGACTCTTGGTCTATAGCAATTATTCTAATTAGACGTGTTAAAAAATAATGGTTACGTACGTTCATACTCACAAAATGTCTTAAATAGGTTAAGATTTATTTAAAAAAATTGTAATAATATTTAGAACTGCTTACATAATTATTATAATTTTCATACAACTTATTAGCACGACGGTTACGGTTCGGTTATCTTAGCTCTTATTAAATAATTTACTTTGGTCGGAAGTAATGTGGTATCAATCACACAAACTTTCAACTGTATCTGTCACATTGTGTTCTGTGAATTAGTATGATCAGCTAGGTCAAATGTCAGGGCAACGAGAAACCATACGCCATGCTCTTTATAGCATAGGAGCAGGTGCGTAAAAATTTGATTCTTATATATTTTAAGCCGTTTTATTAATGATAAAAAATTTTGAGTATACAATTGGCAAATTAAAGTATAGAAGAGAAAGACATCATGAATTGAAAATTGGTTGTTCATCTTTCAAAAAACGAAGCGCTCCGTTTTTTTAATATATAATTAGAACCAAATATTATGTTTTGTTTATTATAGTATAAAATATTTTACATGGCTTCGACGTATGGTAAATTGTATGTTATATGAAATTTAAAGTGTTCCTTAACCCGTATTTACATTTTGATCATTGATCTAATTAAGGCACAACATTTGAATCCTTTGTGTCTTCCATGTATGGGGAGCTTAATAGGAACTAGAAACTAGAATATATAAATGACGCACAGCTGGCGGCCGCTGTCTCCTACACGATTTGCCGATGCCATTTTCTCATTTAACGAACCTCGAATTCCTCGAAGATAAATATAAATAAATACAAGGCACATATTCATTTTAAATTTATAATCCATACAAAGTTCATGTGTTTCGAACTTTCCTCCTATAAATCATTTGTTGTAACCATGTCGTTGGTCTCAGTTATTTTGTTAGCAATTTTACACTTAAATTTTGTGAAATCCGATATTTCAAAGGAGCAAGTTGCGAACGTGACGCCGTCAATGCAAAACTTCAAAGAGTATATGACGAGAGTGATAAAAGAGCAGAGTACCAAAATTCAGGTGCTACTCAACAAAATACAATTGAACGCCCAAACGGTATTGAGGAAAATACGGGATATGAATCAGGACCCCAAAAACGGTAATGTAATCGTTAGCGCTGATTACCAAATTAAATCACCTATTTCAGAAAACAATGAAAATATTGTAAAGAAAACAACAAATTCTAGAAGTTTTGGCAGTCATTATGGTAATACTGGATTTGGAGTAAGTGCCTCTGCTAATTACGCACCGACGTATCATCATCATTCCATAGGATTCGATCCAATAAATATTGTTGTTTCAATGTCGTTATTGTCGTTTTTGTTGCAAGCTTTGCAAGGATTGTTGTCGAGAGCAAGACTGCCAACTCTTGTAGTTGAGGGCAGAGGTCAATTAAATGAAGATTGGTTTAAAAATTTAGAAAAGAGAAACGATTATAAAGAGAAACAAATATTAAAGAGAAAATATCGCAAAAAATATTACTAAGGACGTCAGATGTATTTAATAGAATATTTCAACGACTACGATTTCATCAAAAACTAAATAAGTTACTATGTGCAATTCTATTTATTTACGCAATATTTCTTGGGCTTTAACCTAATCGTTCAACCTTTAATGTCTTCTTTTATTATTGTCATAAGCGTCTTGACAGCTGTACGTGCTTCCCTAATATCTTCGTCTTTGGATTGTTTTAAATAACACAACATTATTAAGTATATTAATTAATAAGCCCCTTACCTTTTATCGGTATCGGCAAAAGTATTTGCTAACTTACCTATGTAGTTCTATAGTAGTAGTAGTAGGTACCTAACATTTTCTAGGTACTTTTAGCAGAAGTGTTTGTTTCCAGCTTAACAATGTATCCGGGTATGCCGCGCCTCGCTGCCAAATGGAAATATTAAATATTTAATTTCCCCGAATGGGAATCAAATCCAAAATTGGTCTTCAAAATTGAAAGGATTCTTCAGAATGTTATTCGAGACGGGGTACATAGGAGTTTTACTTTTAGAAGATCTTTCCTTTTCTAAATGTGGAATAATACTTAAAATACATGAAAAATACTTAAGTATGTTATATAAAAAAAATATGTTAACTCAAGTATTCGTTTTAATTTTAAAAAAAAGTATTTTAGTGTTAGAAATCGGAAGCGGGTAACGTTTTTAAAGAAACACGTTAAAAACACACATCGTCTATATGATTCTAAACTATTTTGAAAGAGATACTATGTAATTGCAATAAGTGATATGTATCACCTACTAACAATACTTCACACTAGTTTCCTTCCAACAAGGGCCGTCACTTACAAGCGAGTGCCCCCGATTGACACAATTCCACTGCTTTTATAGTTATTTTCCACCTAAATCTACCCT
>JAATLQ010034713.1:0-24205 GCA_013421005.1 Heliconius erato x Heliconius himera
CCAGAAATTACTACAATTTTTTAACTTTTACTTGAAAAAAAAACATTTGTAATTTTTTTATTACCACTGAGGCAGCTTTGAACAAAATAAAGGGGGCAGTTTTGAATATTATTATATGGTAAAAAAATACCGCGAAAGAAAAACAAAACTATACTAAACTTTTCTTTAGAAAGAAAAAGAAGAAGAAACTGACTCAAAAATGCATTTGGAATCAGAAGAGGAAGTGACAATTTACTGTGAAGAGAATGAAGATACTGAAATCTGTGCGTATGAAGACTACGAAATGGAATTAGACTACAACTTAATAAATATTGGAGACTTCGTTTTAGCAAATGTCTCATCATCTGTGAATAGTAAAAAAGTAGCTTGTTTATTTTTTTCTTTCCTGAGAAAGAGGACAAGTGCTACGTTAGTTTTTCAAAAGTCTTACGTAGACTAGACTTGAGGCCAGTCATGGCGCAGCGGCACGAAGTGTGACTGTAAAACCGACTGGTTGTGGGTTCGATCTCCACTCGAGGAGATGAAATATTTACTTAAATCTATTACAAATTTATATTTATTTAGTTGAGTTCTGCCACTCAACACACAATGCCTTCAGAATTCTGCAGAAAGTGGGGAACGGAGTGTCTTAACACTAGGTTCCCTCTGCCTACCGTGCTGTTTGCGTGATAAAACGTGAAGTTGATTTTTATTTCTTACGTAGACTACTTCCTCACATTTCACTTGCTGGTTACGTCACGTACTACATCCATGTTTTCCTTTAATTTTATTTTTTCTAAGTTCAAATTAGGGTAGTAAGCTGTTTATTTAAAAAATATTATTAAATTCTATTATTAAATTAAGTTAACATGGTACTGATATTTGATCTCCATCGTTTCTAATGTTAAGTTTATTAATAAAGTTACTTAAAAGTTTGATAAGTCTTTTAATTTCATTGTATTCGATGATAATTCAAAACTGCCCCATACATGTTCAAAGCTACCCCGGAAGGGGGAAGCTTTGAACATTTGACTACTGCTACTAAAATTGATATAGCACCTTTAACTTATATATTTTTCTACATATGATGCTACGATTGTGTGGCACAATAGTTGGACTAAGCATTATGAAATAGTAAAGAAGTTAAAAACTGTAGGATTTTTAGATATGACACAAAGTTTAAAAATCGTTCGAATGTGCCCCCCTCTCCCCTACTAATATATACTTAGATGTATAAAGTTTCTAGACCCAAATAGGAATATGTACAATTAAATATGCATAACGCATTTTGCGGTTTCATATTCATTGTAATACAGTAGAACGATTTGCATTTATTGCATTTATTACATCATTATTTGACTGTTCTTGTGTTCAACTTTTTTATTTCATTGTTTTATGTATTTTTTTTATCTATATAGGAGTATATGTGTAAATAAAATAAAATTACCAACTAGTATGATATTAATTCTCTGTTGAAAAAAATTAAAAAGTTGTCGTGACGCATTAAGGGCTACAAAGTAAAACATATTTTCTACAAGCATATTTATGAAGACAAAATATAGAATAAAGTTATTTAATATAGCAATGAGACACCACTTGGCTAGTACTAAGATAAAAATACTAAAAGAAAATGTAAATCGAAATTTACTCTTAAGTAAACTCTCTCCAGCACTTCTAGCCTTTCGTAAAAAGTTAACGATGATGATCTAGTCGTACTGATAACGATAATGATGCCCCCCTTTGAGTGTAGAAAAATAAATGGAATTACAGAGCGGTAAGTCACAGCATTTTTCATTCTGGCACCATTTTCTAAAGCTTAAGTTTGTTAAATTAAAAGGATTATACGTACATGTAAATAAATGCCTTAACATATAGAAAATAATATTAATACATTGTTGGCATGGTCTTATTTTTTTTTCGAAGTAACCGACGACTCGTAGTATTGTCGAGCGCGGCTGAATGGGACTGTGACGTTCATGATTTATTTAAAAACCTTAGGGCTAGTACAAACGTGTAAAAAAAAATAAAAAAGTATATCAATATGGGTATTGTATATTGAGGCTGTCGTGCCGTAATGTAAAATGCCTAACGTATATAAACTGTCGAACTTTTTATACATACATACAACTCTATATTTCATATAAAATGTATTAGCTTTACGCTATATTCAGGGTAAGCAGAGGGAACCTAGTGTTAAATCATTCGGTTCCCGATTTTCTGCTCATTTTTCAAGATGAGTGCCGGGATTTCATTCCTCAGAGTTTTCATTTATTGAGAATAAATCCCTTTGTCAATATAACGTCTGTACTTCCCCTTAGTCACATGTACACATCATCCGGTCGCAGTTTTTCCACGCGCACGCCATGCACAAATCACGCCACGCGGGCATGACTCAAATATTTATTGAGAATTTTAAATGTATACTTTTTTAGCAAGTAGCCAAAAGTCAGTGATTGATGCCTTAAAAGTTTAATGTGGAGTTAAAAAGTGAGTATCATCTGGCTCTAAAAGCGATTATTTGATTTCCTTCTGGGAGAAATAATTGTGTCATATTTATCATTTTTAGAGTACCGTGCCCATATTGTAAAACGGGATCCCATTATAAGACTCCAGGCTGTATCTCATGAATTGTTAAAGTTAGAATTTTCATAAATGAAATTATATTTCGCAATAACAACAAATATTAAAGAACAGAACAACTCAAATATTATTAAATATTTGAGTGTAATATAAATACCATATAGTTCACATGATTTTTATGCTCGTTTTATAGATAATGGTCCGTGCGCGAGTTCGACTCGCACTTGGCTGGATGGCTATTATTTCTGAGTAATGGTAAGACTTTAATAAGTTTTCCCATTGAAGACGCAATGTCAACACATTGACATGAAAATATACAACTATTCAGACGGAAAGTGGAGAACGAAGTATTAAGTTGCTTTTGTTGAGTGATGAGTGGGAGTCGAACCCTCAACTTTTGCATTTTCTATGAAAAACTGGAAAATATTGTCATTTTTAATTTATAAATTGTATTTTCTTAGAAGCCTACCTGATAACAAATGCTCTGTTAGTTCTAATAAATGTAGCGTCATTAAGAACTTTGCGATGCTGCCTTTAGCGTAGCTTACACTACACTGCCTTCTTGCGCTACACTATATAATTGTAAATTATTGAAGTGAACTTACAGAAGTTAAGATATGATTTTTCTTATTTTGTTTCATATGAATGAACGCGATAATTCTAAGTTAATCTTATTTAAGGATATTTTTATATAATAACGAAGATATACTCGTTTTTACATTAACATACTGCTACAATGTTTGCATAAATAAAAAAAATATATTTATATATTTAGGCCAATCGCGACGCAGGGACACACGTGTGACTGTAAATGTATGTGTTCTCACTCTAGGAACTAGGTGCTTGGTGTCGTAACGAAAGCGCGGCGTTGAGTTATGCCACTCAACACGCAATGTTTCCTGAACTCGGTGGAAAGAAGGGAGCGGAGTGTCTTAACACTAGGCTCCGTCTGCCTAACCTCCTACATGCGGCATACCGCGTGAAGCTAAAAAATCCTTCAGCCCCTTTACCCTACGACTACCTAAATACAATAATTCAAGTCAATAATTTACCTTCAATATCTAGTCATTATTTCATAGTTCTGTCTCCATACAATTGTAACGCGTCTGTATTACTTTCCTACGTAACGCTGACGTATTTCAGTTCCAGATGGAGATGCTTGCGTCAGACAAGATCATATGAATATAATTCAATGTGGTTTAAGAATAAATTGAGTAGATTTGATTTTTTTTTGAGTACAAAATCGAGTTTTTCCGTTTTTTTTTCTTTTTTTTACAGCTTTACGTAGTATTCTGCTTAGCAGGGTAGGCAAAAGGAACCTAGAACTAAGACACTCCGTTCCCCACCTTGCCCTGAATTTTTGAGACATTGCGTGTTGTGTTTCGAAACTCAACACCAAATTTTTTGGTACCACGCGAAAGGCCTTGGCGAAGAAATGAAAATATTCATGAATAATAATCTTTTCTCCCAAGTGGGGATCTAACTCACAATCGTCGCGTTAGACGCTTGTTCTTCAGCGCCATAACGGCCTCTTTCTAAATTCTATTCTAATATTTTTAACATTTTGAAAGTTTTTTTACTTCAACGCCTGTTGACCACCGAGAACGTATGGCTATAGTACTCGTAGCAATTGGTTCTTCTTAAATAATTTTTTTTTAGCTTCATGCTGTATTCCACATATAGCAGGGTAAGCAGAAGGAATTTGGCAATCTAGTCTTCCCATAAAAAAATCCGGTCCCCATTTTTACCGAATTCTGGAAATATTTAGTATGGGCGGAGCTCAACACCGCGCGCCCAGAACGAAAAAATAAAAATTATAAAAACTTCATTTTCTGGAGTGGGAATCGAACCCACAACCTAACGCGCTTACAGTTTCACGCTTGTACCTCTGCACCAATAGCCTCAGCCACCTCCGGTTAGATGAGCTGCTAATTACCACATATTATAAAATACCTTTTTAAATTTATAGATAATAGAGAATGAATCACCAGAATCTTACTGATAATTTGGGAAACTCATTAGTAACTCATATTGCTCTCTTAATCGATGTTACGTCATATTTATCGGTTCTTTTATGGCACTAGTCATCGCCCGCAACTTTGTTTGTGTGAAATTTAAGGTGCAAAATGCAAAAACCATAGGAATTTCGAAAAATCCTATTTTAGTGGTACTGTATACTCCCTAACCTAGGTACAGGGCAATTTACGACTTTATAGGACCAGTAGTTTTGTCTGTGCGGTTTCTGTGTGTCACTCGTGACGTTATAAGATGGATCAATTATCATTTTAATTCCTATTGCTTTAGAAATGGCCGTATTTCGTGCTAATTGGTGCTAATCCAATAAATAACGGTAATGAAAAACCACTTTCCGCGTCATTTAGGTCAAGATAGCCGGCCAAATTCTAAAATAATAAAATACTTTTTGTCACATTTAAAAACTATAAATACACACTAACTATCGTTTTCACTATTTGGAATGCCATGAAGAATACATTAGTAGGATCTAGAGTGTTTCTGTTTTAAAAATTCATCCAAATTGAATAGATTGCTATTGAAGAATTTTAAAGAAAGTGATGAAACAACATAGTGATTGACTGTGGACATGATATTTGTGCGTTCAATCCCCAATCGGGGGAATGAGTTGTTTTCGGTTTATCGCCTTGATTTTACTTGGCGTTAAGTTCTCCTAGTCAACACACAATGACACTAAACTCGAGCGGAAAGAGCGAAACGGAGTGTCTTAACACTAGGTGACCTATGTCTTTCCTGCTATATGCGGGAAACAGCGTGATGTTGAATTCATCTGAATTTGAAGATGTCAGAAGTCTTCAGTTTTGTGCATCCGTATTTTTTTTTATCAGCTTCACACTGTATCCCACACACAGCAGGGTAGGCACAGGGACCCTAGTGTTAAGACACTCTGTTCCCCACTTTCTGCCGAATTCTGGAGGTATTGCGTGTTGAGTAGCAAAACTTAACGCCGCTCGAAGCAGAGCGAAGAAAGGGAAATATAAATTTAAATAAATATTTCATCTCCTCGAGTGGGGATCGAACCCACAACCAGTCGGTTTTACAGTCACACTTTGTGCCCCCCGCGACTGGTCTGGCATCCGTAAATAGATTCTTAAACTCAATTAGCCAAAGACAATTTGAAAAAATAAACAGAGCTTACCTCTTTTGCTCTTGGTTATGTTCTATTTTGAAAATTAGGGCCAAAATATATCGAAATGTACCTACAAAAGATTAGCTACTAAAACAAAGATATCAGATTCGATTACTGCTCCAAGTAAAACAGATTGATTTGATTGATAGCCTAAATATTCATTTGTTATACAATATGCTTTGGTTTAATCAATACATGCAATCACTTTCATTCTAATAATAACAAAAATGAAACATATAAATCTACGAATTATAACCTTAATTATTTAATCACTGATACAGTACTACAAAGAACTTATTATGTTATCATTCAAAGTTTTGCGGGATGCTTTAGGCTTAGTCCCAACATGTACATACATTTATACATACATATGTACATACATGTTCCCACCGTTTACTCTCCATTATCGTCTTAGAAGGATTATTCAAAGCCCCCTGTAAACTGACGACGCGTGAACAGAAATACTTGGATACGCATATGCAAATGTTATAATCCTTTGGATTTTTAAATGGGAAACTTTATAGTGTTTTTGAATTGTTTATAACATAAGTTTTTTTCAGCTCACGTGCATAACAGAGTGGGCAGAGGAAACCTGGTATCAAGGATCCGTTCTGCATTATCGAATTCTGAAAGTCTTTCGTTTTGGGTGACAGAACTAAACGCCGTGTTTTACCTTGGAAAAATGCAGCTTTCATACAAAACTAAAAGAAAGTAAATCAGACCAGAAGATCCAGAGATCATAGCGTTAAACAAACAAACAAAGAAACAAACACACTAACTAACTTTCGCTTTATTGTATTAGTAAAGATTTAAAAAAAAAGGTTATTTTATATTTGACTATGTTCAAGAATCGTTTCTTACAAATCAGGGAGAACTCTATTATTAAAACATTTATTTGTTCAACTTCTTTCTTTTTCAAAAACTCAGATAGATATCTATTTATTATACTCAGAAAATATTTATAATTCATAAATCCATTTTAATGGATGAAAGGTAATGAGTGAAAGATTTTACATTTTAAAATATGTTTAAATTTATAGCATTTTTAACATTTATAAATTTATTTTCATATAATATTATTTATAGAAGCGCAAATCCAATATCAACATTGACCATCCGTACAAAGTTTGAAACTTAATAAAAATAGCTGAACTGTAACAAATTCAGATATATTTAAAGCTAAAAAAAAGTTTTGTTTACATTTCGCTCGCTCCTATCCACCGTACCTTTTAGGTGGAGTAAATAAATTGTGTTATATACTTTTCTATAGGCATTTGCATTATGAGATTGTGAACGAACGTTACTTTCTATTTGTATACCCTCTATATTATGGTTAAGTGGTTCACCCTACGGCGAATTCTTGAGGCACTGCGTATTGAGTGTCGTAATTCAACGCCGCTTTTTGCCTTGCTGTAGAAAAATATTAAATATTTTATTCCTCCGAGTGGGAATTGAATGCGCCACGATGGCCTCAGCATCTAATATGAATAAAGGCAAAAAAGCAAAAAACACTCAGAAGGCATATTTTAAAAATTTCACAGGAAATTTCATTCAACTGCAGATTGTCATTTAGTTTTGACAAGCGTCTATCTTCACTTTAGTAACCATTCATCTTGCTCCGACTTTCCTGAACGCACATAAATTTAAAGTGAAATAGATAAATTATTTGTTCGTCTCCATTATGTGTGACAATTTGGAAATAATTGAAAATTTAGAAGCTTGTTGTAGTTTATTTTAACAAATGTACCAATTAACGAGGCCGTCGTTTTAATTTGGGACGTGTGTTATTTTCACTGTGTATGTATGTATCAACCATCCATATTGTAGGTTAAATTTTCAAAGAAAAGAAAATACATGTTTCTTAGTAAAATATCTTTCGAGTGAAATGGAGAGTCACATTTGTCAGCGTATTTAGTAATTTTATAATAGACATATCTCATTTTTGGGGACTTGCTTGTGTGTGTATGTTTAGTGACAGAATTCAATGCTGAAATGACATTAATTTAAATATAATCTCCTCCCACTCCCTCCAGTATCGAACTCACAACCATAGCGTTTACAAACTGCTGTGCCAATAATACATAGTACCAAAATAATACAGCATTGTAAAACGATTCATAGAAGAAAAGAATTTAATACAACAATGGATTTCCAAAGTTTATTATTGAGATTCCGAATCAAACAAAACTACACGACGGACGCCCGTGTTCAACTTTTAATTGAATCCAGTTACCTTCTACGTCGATAGGCGAAACTTCTTTAATAATTACACTCGGATCAGGTGTGCCATAAGTGAGAAAATGCAGCGATTTTAAATATGGATATTTGTTACATTTTTAATGCTTCACTAGTGGTTAGAAAGTAATAAGTCGAGATTCCAGTGTATAAATCTGCAGGTATCTGTTTTTTTTAATAAAATTTATTTTTAAGAATGATACATGACAGTAGAATAGATAGACACCAGGGTTGCCTATAAAAATCGTGCCGCAATTGTAAGCATTTTTAAATCGTTGTAATAATACCTGCATTTTTAAAAACAGTGAGAATCTCGAGCTCCTCGGTTATAAATAGATCTCACTTTAAAATTTATATCTACAACATTGCCCCATTCAGAAGTATTTTATAAGATAAAATATTATGAAAAGAGCTGTAGTAGACTACTCGGGACTGTAGTTTTAACATCCGTGATTTCTCTTATTTTTTTAATTGCGAATGCGGCAGAGCTGAATTTTTCCGTAAGTGCTTCCAGATGAGTGTTCCACTGGAGTTTGAAATCTATAGAACCTAAGAAAATTGCTGATTTCGTCACTTTGAGAGCTTCTCCTTTAAGTCTAGTAAAGACTAAAATTATGTTTTTTAACATTTGATAAAGGAAACTTAATATGTTTAGTTTATGGCATTTAATATTAAATTACTAATACCAAACCAACGAAGAATATGCGATATTGCACTGTTCACTTCGTCATAGTTTATTTTGTTCCTGTCCACCTTAAATATTAAACAGGTATCATCTTCGAAGAGTGCAATATCACATAGATTCTTTGCATAAAAACACAGACGTTAATATAAAGAATAAATAAAAGGGGCCCAAGAATAGATCTTTGTGGAACGCCCGCCCTTAGAGGAGATCCAGATGATGTTACATTATTTATACTAACCTTCTGGATTCTTTAGTTTAGATATGAGGCAGTAAAATCAAGGATATATCTTTTATACCATATATATTTAATTGATGTCCATCTCTGGGCTAACACTAATTGTGTATCTACTCTCTTATGTGGAAAAAAGAAAGTTAGCTTTTTTCCGCAATAGGTTTAGGTAGGTTCTTGTTTTCCTGCCTACAAGTCGTGAAAAGGTCAATAATAGAAAAAAGGAAATATATTATAAAAGTTTTTTTTCATTTCCGCTCCCACTCAAGCCTTAATACGCATGTTGATTGGCGTGAGTAAGGTGATATCGCTACCGGCACTGCAATTAAAGCAAACTGTCAGACTAATTACATTTTGGAATTATTATATTATTTTCAGTTTTCTGTTTCAATTTATTATACTGTTTCAGTTGTTTTCTTACTTCACTTTATTTACAAACACAAAGAAGTTATAGCTCTTGTTCTTCGCTTTCATTGTTACATTGAAAGGGGTTTTATATTTTAATATTGAATTTTCTTGAAGCTATAGATTCCAGATTCTTCTAACAATCGTCAAGAATTTAAAACTTTTCAGAGTACCCATTCGTTACAAATTACATGTCACTATTTCAGCTCAAATATAGTTAACTGAGAAAATGGCACATGATATTATTTATTGTAGTTTAGTATTTATTTTATTTTATTACGAAGGAAAATACTGTCGTTTATTCATTTTTTCTCTAATAAAAGAAGGAGGTTAACATTTCGCCTGTATTTTTTACTGATTAATAGAAAAATAGAAGAAATATCCTTGCTCTAGTGGTGGAGCAAGTCAATTCATGTATTACGAGTTTTTACATTTTGAACAATAAAGTAAAAATATTAAACAATAATACAGACCAAATTCAACAAAAATGTTATTAAAATTTGGATTTATTATTTTGTTTAAGCCTTCTTTTGTATAGAGATATATGAATTCATCAGGATCTCATAAAATTATGACGACACACTATTAGGACTAATCAATTTAAAATCAAGGTAAAATGTGGAAACCTAAAATACATTATAAGGTATTTTTTGCGTACTACGAACGTACTTTGTTATTTATTACACCAGCCTATTATGCATGTATTCTCAACCCATTATTACCATAGAAATAAAACCTATTTTGAAACTAACGTAGTCCAGGGAATATCTAATAACATAAAAAGAGCTCCATCCTCCAATTTCCCAAGCTATTTTCTCGATCATTACCGTCTACCAATTTTTCATGTTAGACATCAACATGGTACGCATTAACACCTAATGACGGCCCATTCTAGTTCAAAGTGCTTGCGATTGAATTTATTTGTGGAGCCTCTTCAGAGCTAGCTGAGATCTCGTAGAATATAACTTTGTTACTAGATAACGGTAACTAAGTGGAAAACTTGAAATAACGATGTTTTTTTACGTATAATTTTGTCGTTATTCGCTTTTTGTTATTTAAACTGATTAACCTTTTTATAAGATAATTATATGATTACAATAAATTTATTTTCATTTTGTCGCTCTGGTAGATAAATAAAAAATGGACTGTCTTATCACTAAGTTCCCTATGCCTACCCTGTGCGAGATAAAGCGTGGAGCTACAATAAATAATAAATCAGCTTCACGCTGTATCTCGCACACAGCAGGGCAGGCAGAGGGAACATAATTAAGACACTCCTCGAATGGGGATCGAACCCACAACCAGTCGATTTTTCAGTCACACTTTATGCCTCTGCGCCTCGACTGGCCTCTAGAGACTAAAAGTACTAAATAATTTATATATAAAAACTACCTATTACACATAATATTTACACAAAATATTTTTAGTAATAATGATTTTTATATAAAAAAAACCGTAATAACATAGTGCCAATATTTCTCACAGCAAGCAGTGGTGGTGGTTTAGGTTTTTTCCAAGAGTTTAATCTTAAAGATTATAAAAAAAATCAAAAGGTCACACAGCTAAACGTACCGCAATGCTATCAACGCAGTAAAGATAATTTATATTGCAGGTACTTAATGTACCCATTTGACCTCCTTAACACAATTCGCTGTCGATTCTATGAACCAAATTCGAGGTGTATTAGCGGTTTTGTGAAACGATTACGAAAATTCGTTATAAATTTTGTATCGATTCTCAATCGATATATGTAGAGATATTAGTAGTAATATTTATTTATTTTTTTGCTTTATCAATTTTTGAGACATTGTGTGTAAAGCTTGGCCTTGTTATTAGAGCGAGGTAGCAAAAATAATTTATTCCCCAAAGTGTGATGTGAACCCACAACGGTCGCGTTTTCAGTCACTTGCTTTGTCAAATTGCATATAAGAAACTATTATTTTTTTATTTTTTTATTCCTATATTAAAAATTTTGAAGAATAAAAGATTATCTTTTTTATTTTCACCTACGAGAGAGTAAGGCAAAGAATGCGTTGACAGTATAAAACTTAACTGCTTCCCAGCTTAACGTATCCAATTTTAACAAAAAGAGGAAAATTCAATGTGTTAACAATAGGATCTCTTGTTGCACTTAAAATTATATATGTAAATATAAACAGTAAAATTTAAGGTAGTAAGATTTAAGCTTTATCTTAACTGAACAGGAGAAACAAAATAAAGTGAAATATCCATTGAATGGAAATCGAACGTACAATTACCTATACAACCAGACCCTCTACCACTGCGCCATAACACCCACACTAAGATACAATATTTGCTATCGTGCGAAATCGACATTGACGTAGTTGTGCAAAAACTCTATAATTTGATGAATAATTGATAAAAATTATAGTTTCTAAGTATTCTTTTACTTAAAGACAAAGCAAGGTCTCACAACAATAGTAATCCAATACGGCCAGATAGCGAGATGGCTTTACGCTTGACGGACAGAAATTTTTGATTTAATTAATGATAATAATAATTATTTGTAGCAACCTTCCATTTTGTTATGTGTAATGATATAGCAGATAGTTATTAAATTTATATTGAAATTTTATTTTTCCTAATTACAAATTTGTGTTATATGAGGTTTATTTTTTTTTAGCTGTATCCCATACATAGCAGGGTGGGCAAATGGAACCTGGTAACCTAGTGTTAAGTTCGTTCCCCCTAAGACACTTTCGTCCCTCCACTCTGCGCCAAATTCAGGAGACGTGTTGAGTGCTGGACTTCAACACCCCACTTTTGATTATCCAACACCTATTTTTTTAATGCAAATCTATAGTTTCGGAGATAGCGCGCGTTTCTGTAGTTTCTGATATATCTAGCGCGTTTCACAAAACAAACTCTAGATTGATAACATTAATATAGATTTATTTCTATGTACCTCTAGAATATTAAAACACTGTAGGGAATAAAAATTTCGAATCCATTTGAAATCGAATACACTCTTTGATAACGAAACCAGGCTCTTATTGCTTTAGAGCTTTTCCTGTACTAAAAATAGTACTAGTGAAGTTCTCTTTTTCATTTGTTTGGTTTATTTTATTTGATTATTTAAATAGATTTTTTTTGTTTGATAGTTCATATCGAGAGAGGAAGGTTATATAACGTGTATCTTTCTCCTTTTCTTTTGTTTTAGCTTCACGGTGTATTCCAGTCATAACATAGTAGGCATCCTGCGTCATAGGGAACCTGGGAACCTAGTCTTACGTCACATTCCGTTCCCATCAATACTTCCTTTTCCCATTTTCCATCAAATTCTGGAGGCATTACGTATTGAGTGGCGGGACTCAAAATAGCTAATGTGTCAAATGTTTGCGGTCAATTTTTTTTTTCATTTAGAGTGATACACAATTCTAAATCGAAGATATTTATATAAGATGCTATCAAAAATAAACAGTTTAATGTTTAGGATTCATTATTAAAACATATTTGTCTCTGGAAATCAAATATCAAAGCTATAGTACCAAAACCGGTAATACCAACTGAGTAGAAGACAATCCAATATTGTAAACCTCACGATGTAACGATATTGTAAATCATGTATGAAATATTTCAGTAAGAACAAAGCGTACTTATAATATGTAGGTATTCGCTTTTCACCATCGTGATTTCATTGTATAAAAACAATGTCAATTTGTCAGATAGAATTTCTTGTCAATGTTGTATCTTTTTGTGATATCTGAAATCAAAAATTTCGAAAATTTACATATAAAAAGCGCAAATCAAAAGTCAATAAAACGTATCGTATAAAAACCAACATTCAGTTCCTCGCTTTGGTGACCGGTATGGAGATATGAGTGATTTCGTTCTCCAGAGTGGGAATCAAACCCTACAACCGCGTTCGCAGCTCAACGTTTGTGTCTCTGTGCCACGACGGCTTTATTACAATATCAATTATAAATAATTACTAAAAAAATATATCAAAAAGTATCATTTAGCGAAGAGCGGAGTCTCTTAACACTAAAATAATTTAGTGCCTGGAACTTTCGACCCAATTGAATGATAATCAAAACCCAACGATAATATATAAGTTTTTGGTATATAATTATAGTTAAAGTGCCAAAGGTACAACCTAGCTGTGTCAAATATATTAACAAAATCCCTTCGCTTATTTCGTGCTAGTCCCTTCTCTGGAGATAGTGAAATAAAATATAGGTGACATTTGCCGACAACGTCTTTGAGATTATTATATATTTCTATAACTAGCTTCATATATTTTACATTTTTACATATTTTACCTTACTAATGTCATAAATATGTAAGTAATACTAGAGATTGAATGTTTGTTCCATTTTCACATATAAACTAGAGAACTATTACTTTATAGTAATAAATGGAATTAATACATCAGAATAACACATAGACTACAAATTATTACCGTAAACATTTTGAATAATTCGGTTTAAATATAACAAAAAGTTTAAGCATATAAATACATAAAAAAATATTTATTCCAAATAAATAATTCTATGAAAATTCATTCCTTTTTTATCTTAAGAAAATTTCAACATTTTTAAGTAAAATATTATTTATTTTTATAATTTTTTGTCAGATTTGCTAATTTTCGCCGCCATACCAAAAGAAAATTAAAAGATTAATAGAAAAACTAAGCTAGTTAGTTTTTCGTTTCGCCTTAACTTTGGTAAGCCTTGTTTGTATATTTTCTTTGAACGAAACTTTCTATTTTAAGTGAAACCTTCAAAGGTTTAAGGAAGACCCTTTGTAAAAGCGTGAGGACCTTGGTGTTTTGCCAGTGGCTCTATATTAAATTTTGTTACTGTAACATTTTTTTTGTAGCTTCGCACTGTATCCCGCATCTAGCAGGGTCAGCAAAGGGAACCTGGGAACCTAGTGTGAAGACACTCCGTTATTACAGAAATAATACTGAATTCATATAAATATATTGTCCTAATTTTTAGTATTTTTTACAAAAATAACAAACAATAATCCTACTTTAATTATAACCACTAAACACCTATTATGATAACATTCGATATCCGATAAAACATAATGATTTAAGCCGGTCATAAATATGCCAAAATTATCAAAAAACAACGTATCGACAACCATAAACATGTTATAAAATTTACGATAGCAACGATAAAAATTGTAAAAATTTATAAATTTATGAAGCGAAATGAAGCCGATGTAAGTTATATTATCGAGTTAATTGTAATATAATTTTGAGGGCGATATTTCGATCGTTTACGAAGTATGTATGTATTGTATTAAATTTGCGATTTGAACATGGATACTAACAACTTATACTTGTTATTTCAGTGAAATAATAAAAATGTCTTAAGTACCTACTCGCTTGTTTTATATCAACTATAATTACTAAAATTGATGCCGATCGTGGCGCAGAGGCACAAAGTGTGATTGTAAAATCGCCTGGTATTAGGTTCGGGGTTGCCCAATCGAGGAAATGAAATATGTATTTACATTGATATTTTAATTTTTTCGCTCTGGTGTCGAGTCAAAGAGCGGCATTGAGTTCCGCCACTCAACACGCAATGCCTCCAGATTTCGGCGGAAAGTGGGGAATGTAGTGTCTTAACACTAGGTCGCCTACCTGTGCGTTGTGTGCAGGATACAGAGTGAAGCTGAACAAAAAGCTATAATTCCACGAGAGAGATTTGAACCCATAATAACCACTATGTAATGAGACAAAAACCGTTTTTAATTAATATTTTTTGTATTACGACAGCGAAGACCTTGGCTTGATTACTGTTTTAACTCTGGTCGAGCCTATTCCCACGAGCATCCATCCACCTTAATAAGAAGCGCTAAATATAACCTTACTAATAAGGTTTTCTTTATTGTTAAGTTCATAATAAATCATTCGTTCTATAGTTCTTAGGAAAGAAGACCATCGATTTACAGCGGAATTATATAGTTAGTTTTTTGTTTTTTATTTTCATTTCCCCACCCTTGAGTTAGCGAGGTGCGGTGTTAAGTTTCGATACTCAACACCCAATGTTCGAATTCGAAAGGAAAATTAAGAACAGTGAGTTGATATTTGATTCTTTATACTTATCCTGATATGTAATAAAAGTGTTATAATTTATTTTTATAAACTTTTATATTATTTTAAATTCTTGCGATTACAAAATAAATATAACCCTAGGATTCTATTAGCTTGGATAATATAATATTTCTAAAAGTATATACTTTTTTACATATTACATTATCCGAAAATTTGTGAAAAAAAATATAATAAAGACTTTATGAGTCACGTTCACTTTAATTTCATGAAAATATCTTCAATACAGAGAAAATAAACTTTCTAAGTATAGAACCTCCATAACTCCCTTGCTGTAAGGGTTAGGGACAAAAAAATTGTCCACGCGAATAAAACCGTGAGCCCAGCACTAGTAGTAGTTCATAAAAAAGAACCCAAATATTAGGTTAATAGCGACCGCAAAGGCGACCTTCATAAATTATGTTTCATTAGCTTACGTCACGTTGATGATCCTTTAAATAATTCATTAAAATAAGTACAAACAGTGGTTTTTACGTTTACAACATGACTATATACGTATATCAAATATATTATTATAGACGTATGTGCGACGGGTGTGAGTTCGATAATTACATATAACAATTTTTGTTTACATATAAAACAAAATGTTTTCCCGTAACTGTATCCCGCATCCCGACACTGTATCCCGCATCCCGACACTGTATCCCGCATATAGCAGATTTATTCGAGGCATTGTGTATTGAGTGGCAAAACTCAAAGCCGCGCGTTGCATTGTTACCAGAGTAAAAAACAGAAAATATTGACATAGCATTTTGAGTGGCGGAACTCAGCACCGTGCTTTGCCTTGTCATCAGAGCCAAGAAATGGCGATATTAATAGATAATAATTCATTTCGCCTAGTGGGAATTGAACCCACAACCACGATCGTGCCTTGCGCTACGACATGGTGAGGTGAGGTATTTTTAGATTATAATTTATGAATGGAAACAGCATCTCAAGATCGATCTCAGAGTTGAGAGCGATTAATAAATACAGGCCCAGATTCATTCTGGTTAACTTGCTACAATTAAATTGAAAAATGCCTTATATTAAAAATAACAATACTTATACAATATAGAGTAGATATCGAAGTGCATTAATGCGACGCAGTAATGCAACACGGTATGCGTCTAATTAACACAGTTAAACTATGTTATTCAATTACGTTTAGCCATTTTAAATTATATTATTATATAATTTAAAATTTATATTATATAATTTAATATGTTGAATTGATGTTCTTATTATCTATATTGTTTGTGACGCCGTCGTGACGTAGGGGCACGAGCGTGCGGCTCTAAATGTGACTGTGCATTCGATGCCTACTCGGTAGAATGAAATATTTTTTTTTACGCAAAGCGCAGCGTTGAGTTCCGCCACTGAACAGAAGATTCGGCAGTAAATAGGGAAAAGAAAAGTCGTAATGGAGGTTCTGGTTAGGTTCCCAGGACCCTCTCTGAATGACCTTCTATTTATGTGTTATCGGGATACAGTTTGAAGCCAAAAAATTATTTCTTTTAATCGTTCAATGTTTAAATATTTGTATAGTATTTCTTTTTCTTTTAATTGTTCAATGTTTATTTGTATAGTTTATTTGTATAGGTTAACTTTCTTGTCCTTAAAAGGCTATGTTTCTCAAGGTCGGTCGTCAAATTAACATTAAATATCCTGGTTAAAGAGCCCGACTAGTCCTGAACCAGTATTTTTTTTAAAGTTATCAAATCAATAAAATTATATAAAGATGACAATAAATATTATTATCTACTTATCTAAAGCATTTATTGCAGATATAGCGTAAATATCATTTTTGTTTATTTGTACATGAAAAAAAAAGGAAGTGTCTAACTATATATTTTTTTTCATTTCATCATACAGGTAAAACGCGGGGTTGAGTTGCGCCACTCAACACGCAATGTCTCAAGATAATTTAGCGGAATGTGTGGAACAGAAGTGTCCTAATCCCGGAGGGTCCCTTACTAGGGCCCCAGGTTCGTTTGCTCGAGTTCACAGTGAACTTATAAACACGATGGTTGTGGATTTAATCTTTACTTATGGATACATTAGAGTTAGTTACCCCGTTACACTTAGATAAATATTTGTACCATCACCCAGAATATTTTTATAATGAACGTAAAGTGGAGGTGTTTTTCCCTAAATTTTGTCTGACCTATAACAGAGGTGAAGATAAATATAATATCACTTTTCGGTAGGCTGAAAGTACTTAGTTATGAGACACTCAATTCCTTTAAAAAGTGGTGGATTTAAACCCAAAACACTCAAACGCTGTCCCAATGCGCCACGACCTCAACTATACTTAGTTAACCGGATGCATATTATTCCTTATATAAATTAAATATATAAAAGAACACAGGATAATTACCCTACATTAGATCATCTAATTCATGAAACTATAAGTCATCGTTCAGATTGCATCACACAATGGCTGTTTGTTTTAATAGCAATATCTAAACAGACTGGCCGTTCAGTTGATGGCTTATAAGGTGTGACGTCATCATGTATATTATTGTATTTTCTATAGAAGTGATTGTTCATTATGCATGTATTCAGTGTTATAATAGTAATTATGTACATTTATATCTTCACGCTGTATCCCGCACCTAGCAAGGTAGGCTGACGGAACTTGGGAACCTAGTGTTAAGACACTGTTAAGACGCTTCCGTTCTTTACTTTCCGCCAAATTATAAAGGCATTACGTGTTGAGTGAAGGAAATCAACGCCGCGCTTTGCTTCATTACCAGAGCGAAGAAGTGAATATGTTAAATATTTTATTTCCACTAGTAGCAATCGAACCCACGACCCGTCCGGTTTACAGTAGCAGGATGATGCGTGTTGAGTTGTGGAATTCAACTCCGCGGTTAGTCTTGACCAAAGCGAGGAATTAAAAGTAATTAATTCCCGATGCGCCAATAATAAAATACGAATATATTGTATTGTGGAAAATATATAATATTAATTAATGTGTAATAATTTTAATTATATGTTTTAAATTAATAATTATTTTTAATTGATCATTCGATTATTTTTTTTTTAATTCAACGTTAAGAATTAAACTGCGGATTATTTTGTTCAACAAGATAATGTATAATACATAAATTACAGATGAAATAAAAAAATACTAGTCAAAATGAACTTTAAACGTTTAGAACTATAAAACCACATAGTGCTAATATTGCCAAAATCTTGTTACAAAGGCGTCGTATATCAACAAGACATTATTATACTGTGCGGTTTTAGCTACAAGATCAAAGAGCTGAAATGTGTTCTTCCAAAGAAAAGGGATGTAAGACCAATTTCGTTGAAAATATCGCATATATGTTTTTTTAATATAAAATTTTGTGATATTAATATATCATTATTATTTCTATACCATTTAAATATCTCAGGTTCCCTTTGCTACCCTCTCATATGCAGAATTCAGTGGAAAACCAAAAAGACACTAAATTATTAATGTAAGGTTCCGCAATCGATTCTTACTCTAAGATCTATTATTCGCTTTTTTATATTATTTTTCATTGCTCCTATAAAGTAATAGTGAGCACGGCTGGAATATACTTAACTTTATTTAAATCTACTCTCTAACCTACTATTCATTAAAAATGGTTTAAGTTAAAAACTTATTAACTTGAAATATTACATGTCACGTCTCTATGACAACATATCCAAGCGCTATAAGTTATGAAAACTTTAAGTTTACACTCCGCCACAGTGAATCTTATACATAGTTGTGACACGTCGTGTTAACTTTCGTTAAAATTATGGATAATAAATATCTCATGACATATAACAGAAAAAAAAATATTTTTAGCTTCTCTGTGTAGTGTTAAGACTCTTCATTTTCTATTTTTCGCCTAATTTTTGATACATTGCGTGTTGAGTAAAGTTTCTGAACTTAACGCCGCGCTCTGTCTGGTGCGAGCGAGAAAATGAAAATACTACTTTCAACCGTCGCGTGTACGGTCAAAAGCTGCGACTCATGTTATAATTTAATTATTAAAAATGTTATAATTTAATTACTTAATTGTTTAACATGTTATAATTTAATTATTTAATTATTTAAAAATTAAAATAACTAATTAAATTTAATATAATATTATTATATAAAATTTATAGAATATATAGTCTTCATATTTTTGGGTTATGTCTATTTTCGACTAAACGATAGAAACGATAGAAACGCAGAAATATTCGAGATACAGTAGTTTTGTTTAGTGTGAAAATTCCCAACTCACTGGCAAACTACATCCACGATGCTACGTATTTACGAAACTTTCGCACATGCAGTTTTTCTCACAATGTTTTCATTATTTATTAGGGTTGTCACTTTTTATTTCGTCGTGCTAAGATTAAAGTGCCTTAGAAAGTTACTCAACTAATATGAAACATAAATATAAGTAAAATCTTTGCGAGATAGAATACTTTAAAAGTATTTATGTTCATATAAACATGCGACTGTAAACGCGACGGTTGTGGGTTCGATTCCCACTCGGGGAATACAATATTTAATATTTTAATTTCCTTCGCTCTGGTAACAACGCAAAGCATGGCATTGATTATCACCTCACAACACGGAACGCTGACGAAAGTGCCTTAATAGGAACGGAGTGTCTCGACATTAGGTTCCCAGGCTGTCTTTGCTTACCTTACCTGTGATTTATCAGGTAACCTAATGTTTATATGATGCAAAAAAGCCATTGAGACAACCCTAATGAAGCAAATCATATGGTACAACAGACACTATCCTTAGTAGATACAAACGTTATAGAGTTGGAAAAGATACTATTTATTGAATAAGACCGGTCAAGTTCGAGTCGAATACGCCCACTGAGAGTTCTGTTTCAATTTTAACTTGATTTACAATCAATTTATGGGAAGTAGAAGTTGACAAACCCTAAAAATAAATTAAATTCTCTTTAACGTATTCAAATAAATCACATAAATATATGTGCTAAGGAAAGATCTATTTATTAATTTTTAAAGTTAAAACAAACTCTCTTTGGCATAATCTTGGATGAATTGTCGATGGATAACATTTTTGATTTTTTTTTTACTGTCATTGATTTCAAAGCTTAGATACATCATATCGGATGATATTTTAAATATATTTTTTTATTATATTCTCTCTGTCTGGCTAACGTGATAGTTAGGGCGATATTAGGGCGAGTCCCCTTCGGGACTAAATGAATGAATAAATCAATTATATACATTTTCCGGCTCTTGTAAGACATCGCGGCTATGTGCTCCGCCAGTCAACGTCATTGTGTGCTGTTTGGCGTAATTTAACGCTGGAACATTTCCTGAATTTGGGCGGAAAGTGAATTACGGAGTGTCTTCACAAAAACCCGACATATCAGTCATCATTTCAATCTTTACCTTCGCAGCTGGATTTTTTTTAGTTTTTTAGATACTCCGTTTCCCGCTTCACGCCGAATTCTGCTTTTCTACTGCGCAAGGCTTTGCCTTGTTACCAGAGTGATGAAATGAAAATATATTTCATTCCCCAAATAGGAATCGAACTCACAACCGTCACGTTTACACTCGAACGCTTGTGCCAATGTGCTACGACGGCCTCATTTTTTATCTGATCTAGATAAACCAAGCTTTCGTCTCTTTGTTACGCATTAAATATGTGAAGCAGAAAATATATAAGAATATCCCGTTGACTTCGAACCTGTAACCATCGCAAACTATTATAACTTATACAAAGGAAACACAACTACAATACTATGTTAAATTATAACATTCTAGTCCAAGGCTAGATTTCTCGATATTTATCGTTTAATAGCCGAGTTAAACAATTTTAACTTCACTGCATCAATTGTTATACAAGTATTCTTCAAGTTATATAAAACACTAACTTTAGCCTGTGACTTCACCACTGTGGCTAACTGAAGATAACTAACTAAAATACCTGATACATGGCACCTCCTTAGGGCCCAGGGAAAATCTGATCGCAATATGACTGAACACGCAACAGGTTCTGGGTTCGATTCCCATTATAAGAAATGAAATAATTAATATTTTTATTTCTTCGTTTTGGAAACGAGGAGGGTCAAGCCCCATTACTCAACACGCAAAGCGTCTAAAATTCGGTGGATGTATTTTACGGAGTATCTTAAAACTGGGTTCCTACCCTGACATGTGCGCATAGCTAACTTTCTCGATAAATAAACGATACAACACAAAAATACCTTTCAATTGGAATCTGTAGTTTCTGAGATTAGAGCGTCAAACCAAACAAACTCTTGAGTTTTATTCTCGTAATATTAGTAATTATAGAAGTATAGATGACCTAACGTCTGATTACGTCATCAAATGCATTAACCAAGCAATTAAAGTCACGACAACGTTTTTCTAAAAGTCCGTAATAAGTAGATTTTTTTTTTTACATATTTTGTAGTACACGAAGTTATATTGTATTTTGCTTTAATAGAATGCTATACTTAAAACGTTGTTCTATTTTGTGTATTTGAAATATTTTATAGAAATGGAAACAAATATATACAGTTTCACGTTTTATCTCAGGGCTTGGTGTTGAGTTCCGCCACTTAACACTATAGGGTCTTAACTATAGGTTCGAGGTTACAGAAGTAACACACTATTTGAAATTAACATATAATCGTGTTGAATGGCGGAACTCAACCACATATTATCGGAGCGAGGGAATAAAAATAATTAATTACCCAAAGTGGAGATTAAAACTACAATCATGGCGTTTATAGTCTGACGCTGTCCCACTGCGCTATGACTGGCCTCAATAAATACGTAAATATATCTTAGTAAAAAAAAATTAAAACTTTATACTTTATAATCGACTGGTTGGCACTCAAGAAAATGAAATATTTATTTAAATTTATATTTAGTACAGTTAGACTAGAGTAGTAGAGCGTAGAGTTCCGCCACTCAACACGCAATGCCTTCAGAATTCGGCGGAAGGTGGGGAACGGAGTGTGTTAACACTAGGTTCCCTCTGCCTACCCTGCTGTGTGCGGGATATAGTGTGAAGCTGATTTTTTTATTTTTATTTTAAAAACTTTATGAGAGAGCGCTCTAGCATTCCTAAGGAAAATATAAAAATCGTAATTATTGGATCATGGGACAAGTCACTGTATTTGCACAATATATATATAAAATCTAAAATTCATTTAAATTGAAATTGTCAGAAACTATTTATATGGGTGAATTTATATTTCATTAATATTAAGTCATATTTATTTTAATACAAATAATTGATTGTATGACGCCATTCTGGTATAAATAATAAGCGTCTATCCATCCTCACGATCTCTACCTTGAAGTGTTAAATAACGGAACTCAACGCCGCTTTTTGTCTTCTTATTAGAAGAGAGAAAATGAAAATAATTAATTTCCTAATCGAAATCTAACCTCGCTCTCATCGCGTTTACAGTAAGATACTGTTCCACAACCATAGTATTATACATTATAAAAAATGTAATATTTTAAAAATATTAACTATTTTTTTTTGTTTTAATCCAGGTAACGGCATGACGTCAGCAGTAAGTAGGCAGTCGCGGTCGTGATGCAGTGAATTACATTAAAACACGTTTCTTATAATTATACGAGAAGTCAAAAGACTTGATGGATGAACTGCCTTTGCGTTGCATGCGATATTACAATTAAAAATCATTTTGTCAATTGCTTTAGTCAAACGGCGGAAACTTGAGGAATTGATTTTTATTGATTGCTTGTAAGGATATCATTTTGATTTCTGGTAGTAATTATTTGTTCATTTTACAGAGTAGGCAAAGATAATCACTCCTTTAAGACACTGCGATATTGCGTGTTGTTTAGTGGAACTGAAATCGGTGTTTCGTCGTACTAGCTTTACTCTATAACTCGCACATAGCATAGTAAGCAGAGGGAACCTGGGAATCTAGTATTAAGTAACTATATTGTTTAATGAGACACTTCCGTTCCCAAACATTGCAACATTTAGAAAATTTGCCTGTTGAGTGGCGGAACTTATCGTCGTGCCTTTTCTACCAGAGCGGAAAAAACGGGGTTCGAACACACGGCCTTATACTTCAAATAATGAGACGGCCAGAGTGTACACTGTACCATGACGTCATCATACTCATTTATATATTTATGAAAAATAGATAACATTATATAAAAATAAAATAACAAAAGACTATTTAAAAGATTATTTACAAAGAATTATTTGAATTAACACTATAAAAATGTATGAAAAATTTACATCTTATAATGAAGCTCAAGGCCAGTTTGTAAATTATGATTATAATATATAAATACGAATTGCGTACAAAGTTTTTGTTAGCTGCTTACGTGACCTATTTTATAATAATTATTATTAGCAAATATGAATCTTCAATACGTAGTCTCACGCCACAGAGAGATATTCTAGTGTAAAGACACTCTGTTCTTAATTTTCCATACCTATTTATTTAACCGTTGAGTGGTGAATTTAACGCCGCGCTTTATATTTCCAGAACGGAGAAAGGAAATATTTCATTTCTCCGAGTGGAAAATCGAACCAACAACCATCGGATTTATAGTAGCGCCCAATGTGCCACGATCTTTAATAAATCCCCAATTTTTTTACGACAAATATTTATCTTTTATCAAAAGGAGACTGAAACTATTCCATACATTTTTGGGCCCAGAATGTAAAGATATGAAAATGGTATGATTTAATAGATTTAGGTACATCATTCCCTCCTTGAAAACTATATAAATTTTGGCAATCTGAGAGCTGAGTTATTAGAGATTTGATAAAAGTGAGGTTAAGTTCGCACACCAATTTCTTGAATATCAACTTCTATAAAATATGTGATCACTGAGTTGTTTAAGCATTAATGTTTA